>JAJHUR010093285.1:0-40115 GCA_027495735.1 Lutjanus campechanus
GAGAAAATGCTTTCTGGTTTTCCCTCCAATGTCCTCTGCTGCAAAGCCTCAACTTTGGGTCACAATTTCTGCAGATTTGGCTGCCATTAGAGGACAATAGACCAAGAACAGGAATCAGCAAAGTCCCAATGAACACAGCCGGACCAGGACTAAACACAGAGCCAGAGACTATCAGGGAATACAGTACCATGATTTACAAAGTTTCCTGAATGATAGCTTCAACTGCTCCTAAAAAAAAACTAACCGCTATCTGCTATTATCATGGTTAACCTTGCAGCTCAGTTAGCTGACTCAGCCTTAGCCAAAGGCCAGCAGGAATCAGCTTGGTTAATAGACCACTGTTCTGTACATCCATTCATTTATTCAGTGTTATTAGCTGCTGCTGTAAGTCCCTCCCTAACTGCCAGTTTTTGCAGGAAACATGTGGAATTAAATTTGACTCTGCCTTCTGTTTCTTGTGGACTGGAGATGAGAGGACATGCATCCTATAGGCACAGACAGATAGCCAGGTTGAGATATGGCAGGTGTTTGCAGTACACAATTTAATTTGAAACTCGTGCAAGTGACATTTGTTTGGGAATCGATGAGCACAATTGAAATGAAAATTTCTCAATCCTTTGGAATCTTAATTTTGGAACTGATTTTTATTTGGAATGATGCCTAACCCCAATGAAAAACACCATCCTCACTCTCCACAGATCATAATTATGTTATTTTTGATGAAAATAACACACATACAGTGATTAGAAACCCACATTTCAGTCTTATGCTGTTGCTAACACAGTGAGACACTCAAACCATGACAGAAAGTGAGTGTGACAAAACAGTGCTCAGTTTCTGCTGCTGCTATGTGTGTGTGTGTGTGTGTGTGTGTGTGTGTGTGTGTGTGTGTGTGTGTGTGTGAGAGAGAGTGTGTGTGTGTGTGTGTGTGATAAATCCACAGTTTGGGTGCCAGCCATAAGTCAGGGACAGGTCTGCTGTGTGATTAACTTTAGATAAAGGAGACTACAGACCTGGCCAAGCAGGTTCAGAGCTCCTCGAGGAAATAGAGACGAGACTTGCATACAGGATGAAGAATAGGTTTGGGTATCTTTTAATCATTAAAAAATATTTATTTCGACTCTGCTTATCAATTTCTACACAAATTTCATTTGCGCTAGTTTCAAATTAAACCGTGTACTGCAAACACCTGCTGTACAGTATATTGACCTGGCTATCTGTCTGTGCCTATAGATATGCAAGATGAATGCATGCATGTATCCTAATGGATTGGTCTTACTCAATCAGAAATCTAGCATTGTTCTCAGCTATCCTGCTCAGCCGTTGCTAAGTTTCTTGATTAGCAGCTGAATAGCACAAATTGTGTGAGTCAATTTAGCAAATGCTATGCTACAAAACACTTTACAAGGCTGGGATACTCTTTATTGTTACAGTACTTAAGTAAACCCCAAAATATCCAAGAAACCAGAAAAGAGACTGCAATTGTGACAGTCATCCAGCTGAAGTTAGCTTCTAGTTCTGCTAACTGATTTTGATTCTTAACAACTCTCAGTTCTGATTCTTTGTGTGATTGTTACAAGACAAGCAACTTTGCGACAGCTGAGTAGTTTAACTGAGAATAATGCTGGACTCATGATTAAGAATCAAGATGTAATAAAAATAAAAATAAAAAGAAACACTGAAAGCGATATTCCACTCCTTGATGATCATCCACTCAGTATGTACTCACCCCTATGCCAATGTGAAGATGGGTGAAGATCTTCAGTTCACAAAACAATCCTGGAGTTTCAGCAGAAAACAGGGTTGCAGCCAATGGCAGTGATTGGAGACCAAATGTAAAAAAAAGAAAAAAACAAACAAACAAAAAAAAACAACACACAAAATGTCTCCATCCTGCTTGTGTGGTGTAATCCAAGTGTCCCTGAGCTGTGACATTAAAATTTAACCACAAAAGACGCCATTTACACCATGTTTTTAGCCAAAATGTCAACTGTAGCCTCCCAGGTAGCATGTAAACACGGCGTTGATGTATCGCGAGACTTAGTATATCTCTTAATGGATGCACGTGTGTAAATATCGCGAGATCGATGCCATGTTTACATGCTACCTGCTACATGCTACAGTTGACATTTCAGCTAAAAACATGGCGTAAATGGCGTCTTTTGTTCTCATTCTGTGTTCCTAAAATACCACTGTTACGGGCTTGCTGGCTAGAATTTATTAACTTTGGGGAAAGTGGCATCTGTGACAGCAGATAATGCTCAATGCAATGTTAGCTACATGGAGCATGTGATGGCTGGGGGTAGGGCCTCACTAATGAATGTACTGCACAAAAGCACAACTTTATAACTAGTACAAAAACACAACGTAATGACTCGATTCACTGATTTGGTTGAAACTGGAACATAGTTTATAGAGAAAATGCTTTCTGGTTTTCCCTCCAATGTCCTCTGCTGCAAAGCCTCAACTTTGGGTCACAATTTCTGCAGATTTGGCTGCCAATAGAGGACAATAGAACAAGAACAGGAATCAGCAAAGTCCCAATGAACACAGCCGGACCAGGACTAAACACAGAGCCAGAGACTATCAGGGAATACAGTACTATGATTTACAAAGTTTCCTGAATGATAGCTTCAACTGCTCCTAAAAAAAACTAACCGCTATCTGCTATTATCATGGTTAACCTTGCAGCTCAGTTAGCTGACTCAGCCTTAGCCAAAGGCCAGCAGGAATCAGCTTGGTTAATAGACCACTGTTCTGTACATCCATTCATTTATTCAGTGTTATTAGCTGCTGCTGTAAGTCCCTCCCTAACTGCCAGTTTTTGCAGGAAACATGTGGAATTAAATTTGACTCTGCCTTCTGTTTCTTGTGGACTGGAGATGAGAGGACATGCATCCCATAGGCACAGACAGATAGCCAGGTTGAGATATGGCAGGTGTTTGCAGTACACAATTTTATTTGAAACCCGTGCAAGTGACATTTGTTTGGGAATCAATAAGCAGAATTGAAATGAAAATTTCTCAATCCTTTGGAATCTTAATTTTGGAACTGATTTTTATTTGGAATGATGCCTAACCCCAATGAAGAACACCATCCTCACTCTCCACAGATCATAATTATGTTATTTTTGATGAAAATAACACACATACAGTTATTAGAAACCCACATTTCAGTCTTATGCTGTTGCTAACACAATGAGACACTCAAACCATGACAGAAAGTGAGTGTGACAAAACAGTGCTCAGTTTCTGCTGCTGCTATGTGTGTGTGTGTGTGTGTGTGTGTGTGTGTGTGTGTGTGAGAGAGAGAGAGAGAGAGAGAGAGAGAGAGAGAGAGAGAGAGAGAGAGAGAGAGAGAGAGCCTTGAGCAAATGCAAAACCCCTCCAAGGGACCAGTGACATTTCTCGGTTTTGTGCGGCACACAGATTATATCCACGGTTTAACAGGAGTCGTGATCTGGCCTCTAGATGGCATTCGGTGTCACCTTAATCACTTCTGACACACTTTTTCATCACTGCCATGACCGCATCCACCACTTATCGACCAATGTCACAGGATAGTGAAGCCTGACTGACAGAAGAGCTTTACTCGTATTTTAATATTTTCAACATTTTTCACATGTATATTCACATTTTCCTGCATCTTTAACCTTCATGTCTCCTGCCATCTATTGTAGTTCGCCCAACAGGTCATTCCCTGAGCATTGATTTAATTGGAGCGCTGCATCACAAATGTGTTTTTGTAATGAAAGTATATGAATAACTACGAGGCAGAGAGAGAAAGGAAGTGGTTGCATAATCTATTTTTGAATACTCCGAGTCTGTCTCCAAAAGTGATACCAAGCAAACAGTGTGACACATGTATCTGCCTACTGAATGGGAATTAGACACACACAAAAGCACATCAAAGGGTGTGATTGAGAGGGTTTGTTCCACAGGAGATGAGTGAAAGAAACTCGGCCAGTCATTTCAGACGTGAATTACTTTCATCATCTGCACACATACGGCAGGCCATAATAATCACGTTACCGCGTTTACTTTGTGAAAGAGAATTTTCCTGTTCACACAGTCTTGAGGGACAATAAATACAGGCCGCGTCTTTTCTTATTCATAGGCCATGCAGCATACATGCTTACGGGCCTGCTGGATTTTTGTCCTTCATGGAGGAGAGCCAAGGCTTTGTCTGTAACGCTGCCTCACCTTTGAATCAATGCTCTGCAGAAGTACAAAAACCTTTCGGCGTGTTGCTCTACTTGAAAGATAAGGCTGGCATTATTCTGGCTTTTTCTTATTGTCTACAAATACCATGAAAAAACAAAAAAACAGCAATTTGTTAGTCCACTTCTCAAATCTCTCCACCCAGTCTCTGGAGCGCATTTGTTCCTCCTAACATAAATAATTTAAAGGTCCAGTGTGTAAGATTTAAGGCTAATTTATGCGTTAGATATGCAGGTACGGACGAAGCTTTCTGTCTGTACTCTGCACTTATTTTGTATGTATTTCTGCCTGTTTTCTGGAAGCTTAGGGATACAGATGAAACAGAACAGTACATCTGATGGTCTTGGGAGCAGTGTAGCAGTGCAGCCAATAGTTCAAGCAAGACACGACCACGGGACACGACGAAATTATGTTTTTTTTGTCAATTAATCCAAATGTCACGATGTATCTAATGGGTTCACAGACCAGCGCTGTCTACGCTGCCTCCACTTGTGCCTCTTTTTCAAGAGGTACATTATTACAACCTCCTCCAGAGTTGCCATGTTTGTTGTTGTCACAAATTTTTGACTGTTCTTCTTCTTTGAGGAAACCTTTGACTCTGAGTGGCGCCCTCTAGTTGATATCTTGCTTAACACTCAGGCCAAAGTAAAAGATGGATGGAAATACATAATGTGGATGTTTTTTTTTTCAGCTTAAAACGGACCTCTCTATTTTCATACATGAAGGGGACATAAATGAGCCCTTAGGAGGATTTATTGGCACAATTTGACAGGAATGGAATGTAATATTCCTAAGTATTTTTTCATTAGTGCATAATCACTATCAGCAGGGTTTAAAGCAAGAAACAGTTGTGAGCCTGAAAAGTTCTCCAGGAGAAGTCTGCACATTGTATTGAATTAGGTTTTATATGGATTTAAAACTGCTCTAAGTATTAAATTACGAGAACTTTAAGCCCTGCATGGTGTATGCAATCTGCAAGCTCACCCCTAGATGCCACTAAATCCTACACACTGGTCCATTAAAATGGGGTTTCATTTAAAAAATGGTTTCATAAATTCCTAAAACAGCTAGATATTGTAGATTTTAGCAAATGTTTCTCAAACAGATGAAAATAGCGTGTTTTCTTAGGATTATTGTCAGCCGTGGATTAATAGGTGTCAGGACAGTCTGTGTGCGATTGACTCAAAATAAATGACAGTATTAGTAATAAAGGAACCAGCTGACTATCCCTAGAATGTCGTAGTTTATCATGCAAAGTAGCAAACCAAAAGGATGGACTCAAAATGCAGTCTCAGACAGAGCAGTTGCAGTTCAAAGTGATTTTTTAACAAATGTGAATATATGGGGCTTGTGGGGATGAAAAGGCAGACAAGGTCAATACCAGAAAAACAGTCCAAACACAGGTAAACAAATCAAAGGGAGCAAAAATCCAAAATACAAATGACTGGCAAGGTCCGAGGAAAACACCTCAACACCAACACACAATGCCAAACTGATACAGAGACAAAGAAACACAAGGAATAAATACACAAAGAACTATTATTAAGGACAGGTAAAACAAATCAGAAATCAACATGATTAAATCTTCCTTTGGTTTGTACGTCATGGTTTGGGGTTTTAGTTTTTTTGTTTCCTGTTTCTCTTTGAAGTTCTGGTCTTTCTTTTGGTTTATGATGTTTTCCCACCCTTTTGGGTTCTTATGGCAAAGACAGGGACCTCCATATCCCTTGTTCTCTCCCTTTTTCAATCATTGAATAATTAATGGCATGAAAATAAACTTTCAGTTGTGGTGGATACTTCTGTATCTTTTGCCAGACTGCAACAGTGTGAACCAGCTGTGGCTGGGGTTTGTATTGTCATTTAGTATCCTCACACTTCCTCCTTTTTTTCCGCAGGCCAAGCCATTAATTTACATGAGGTGGCAACGTAAATCATTTCTGCAGATGTACAGTAAGATCATGGAAAAGTTCAAGTTGGTGGAGAAGCCCTGAGACACTTTAGTACATGGATTTTTAGAGACATTAAATAATTACCCAATTAATTTATTAGCAAAAGGTTTAACAAACTTTCTTTACCTTTACCTTACAGCACTTTCATTATTTATTTATTTATTTATTTAACCTGGTCTTTCAATACCAGGAAATCTGAGATTTTATCACCAATCAATTGTCTGGGGATGTCTAAATGCTAGGTAGAGCTCTGAACAGTAGTGAGTACAGCCATTAACAAACCTATGCCCCTTACATTTTTTCAAGGATGCACCTGAGCAGAAATAATGATCCCCCTCCATCCTCCTTGTTAGTAGGCACAAAACGTATGCATGTCACGGCTACAGTATGAAGGGACACCATAACGACTTTGAATTTAGCGAAGTGGTTAGAGACAGACTTCTTTAACCATGTAAACCATCTCTTTAAACATGCTCTATTTGCCATGTGTAGATATTTCAAAAATCAGAAATCCATGTCCATTATTGACGTTGTTATCTGGTGATATGCTTGGAAAGGACACATCACCAGTTCAGTGGTGCAGCAGTGGTGAACAGTCTTTTGCCAACAGAGGAAAAAGCTCAGGCTTTAGCTACACAGTCAAAACTAGCTGGAGTATTGCCAGTGTTGTTCCTGTTACACTGTAAAAGTTTGTGCAAAAACATTATATATAGAAAATGCCAACATGGCCGTTGTCAGATCTCAGATAAGAAGTCTGTCTGTTGAGATGGAAATAAGCTTTTTTATTATTAAGCAGGAAACGAGTACAAAGATGAGGCTCCAACTGCACCAAGGCATGCTTGATGTCCCGCCAACCTTGGAATACAAAAATGTTTGGCATTTTCCAAGGATCCTTTTCAAACACACATTTTGTATTCTTTTTGCCACCAGATCTTCTTTATTTTGGGATGGATAAAAACTTCTGTGTGCTTCTCAAATAATTGGATCTGAGACTCATGGGACGGAGAGATTTTCAGCACTTTGCCACAGTGTTCTAGTTTCCCATCAGTTTGGATAATGGACCATAGTGAGGGGAAGCGGTGTCCTGTTTCAGGTTTTTCATGCCAGCACAGGACTGGCCAGACACACAAGGCCTGATTCAGGACAGAAGAAAAGTAGGAAAATGGAGAGAGAGGGGTAACAACAGCCACTCAGCAAGAGGGAGGCGAGCAAGAGGACTGAAAGAGGAGAGAGGGGAGACGCAAAGGCAGTCCCACAGGCAGTGAAGAGGCAGCTGGCTCAGAGGTGTGCACGTCCTATTTTTAGTTTCCCTCATGCACATCTCCAACTCAAACAGCTGCTGGAACATTTGCACACGAAAAAGACTTCGGCATCATCGTTCCTGCAGACAAAAAGAAGCCCCACACAACCGCAAAAGCTTAAACTTTACTCAGGTGTTTCAGCTGTAATTGGCTCAAAGCTGAAGTCCCGCCTCTCAGCCCTGCATCCCTCAGGTTGTGTTTTTAGTGCAGTTGAGTTACTTTTAGACACAAACACAAAGGTGAGGTGTAGCGTAATGTCACATGACCCATCGCCTGCAGCCTGATAAGTAAGGCAGCTGTAAATAGCATATGTCCCATGTGAGTAATGTATGGAAGGACCCAGCAGTCAAAGGAGGTAGCTAATGACAGGATGGGCTAAAATATCTCTCTGGTATCTTCTGGAAAGGCAGAAATCCATGCAGCTTCTTTTTCAGCTGCTGGGAAAATCATACAATCAACCAAATAATAAATACAACGCTCTCATTTTTAGTGAGTTGAAATTAAAGTTCTAAGATTTCTATACACACAAAAGGTGTATTTCTCTCAATTTTTTTCACAGATTTGTTCAAATCCATGTTAGTTGCCAAGATAACTGATCCACCTGGCAGGTGTGGTATTTAGAGACGCTGATTAAACAGCATGATTACTGCACAGGTGTGACTTGGACTGGCACTGAATTATGCCTATTTCACATAGTGCTACAGATACCAATTTTTTTCCCAGGACATGCCCAGTTCTGCCTTATGTAAGGCAGAACAGTATACAGTATAATTTCATGTGACTAGTTACATGTACGTAGTTACTCTCCAGCACTGTTAGTATCCTTATAAGACATTTGTATGAAATTTTGTTATAGTCAAAAATGTCTTTAGAGACGTCACAGTGGCCTTTGACCACTAAAATCTAATCAGGTCGTTCTTGAGTCTCAAGTGGTCACTTGTACCAGCTTTGAAGAAATTCCCTCAAGGTGTCCCTGAGATATCATATTCATAAGAATGGGATGAACTGAAAACATAAAGCCTCTGGCTACAGCTGTCGACAGCATGGAGACATAAAAAAAGGTTTTTCAAACATTCTAAATCACAGAGGTCCTGCAGCACACAGTCACGAATGTGCTAAAAAAAGATTAGGCTGACTGGTCCAGTAGTATGCGAGATTAGCTGCAGACAAGCTTCAAGTCCGTAGCTCGCACGCACACACCTGCACGTACACATGCAAGCGAACACAAGTTCTCAGCAATAATAATCTCTTTGTTCAAGATCAAAGTACACATTTTAGAGTGGCCCTTTATTCTTGTAGCCAGTCCAAGGCACACGCTGTTTAATCAGCATCTCTTTATGCCACACCTGTCAGGTGAAAGGATCACCTTGGCAAAGGAGAAGTGCTCCCTAACATGGATTTTAAGAAATTTGTGTATAAAATTGGAGAGAAATAAACCTTTTATGTGCACAAAAGAAGTCTGAGATCTTTAACTTCAACTCACGAAAATGTAAGCAAAAATGTAAGTGCGGCGTTAATATTTCTGTTGAGTGTAAATATATTCTCTTCCCAAAGAAACACTGAGACACTTTTACACTGTTATGGTTAAAAAATATTTAATTCATGAAATGTTTTCAGAAACCTTAAAATCAACCTCAATAAAGGCCCCAATCTGAACAGGAGCACCTACTATTGAAAAAAACATTGTTGTTGTTACCAGCCAAACAGGCGCATCTGATGCATATTTGAAAATAAACGAAAATATCCCTGAGCCAAACCTCATTTAGGCAATGACTGAAACAATGTCAGAGCTGCGATAATAAGCTCCTGCATACGTAGGTAGGGAAGCAACTTAGAGCGCTACCCAGAAGTAAGAAAAGAGGTTGTTTCATTTATTTATCAAATATGAAATATTTATAGGATTCAATCTGCTGGCAGAAGGACCAGGCAGAACAAACTGTGGGTGGAGGAACTGCAAAGTTGCTTCATGGATGGATGTTAATGAAAGCATCTGGTGGGACTGCCTGCTGCTCTGCATACATTTTCGTCCTAAATTACATTCCCAGGCTTTCAGGCAGTCATGTCTGAGTCAGTGTGACAACACACTGTGGGCCATTAACACGTCACCCTGTTGTCAGCTGGACTTTGTCTGTCAGACAATGGGAGTGGACACCTCACCTGCACAAAAGTTGAGATGTCTGCATATAAACACAAGCAGATACGGTTATCCAAAACAACTCCAGATGTTCCAGTTGAACCAGTCTGACTGGACTGCTGTGTTTTTCCTCCAAACACAGACTGCAGCCTCACCTCATGTGTTTACTTTGTGAGAGAAAGCTGTGCATATAAAACCACCTATGCTAAGAATTCCCTTAAATTTTCATCTAAGAATGCCTTAGTAAAAAAACAATAGTTGTGTAAAATCACCACAAGTATTTCCTTAGGATGTTTTAGGGAAAACCCTTTAATCTCTAAGTCTTTGCCCTTAGCTACTTAAGTATTCTCACATGCTAGAGGGTCCTTAACCATTTTCCTCTTTAAGAGACCGATAATCTCTCAAAAGTGAAATAAATTGTGGAACATAAGACAATGGCTAAATTTATTTTAGAGGACATTTTTCGGGACAGAAACCCCCCACTGGACACTATATAACTATATAACGTAATTCTATCTCATATAGTAATGTTAGGAGTATGCTTTTATTAAATTTCACCAGTTTTTGTCAATTCCCATCAATCTCATTCAACATTCTCATTTTCTGTCCAGTTTGGCTTTCTGTGTCTCTTTGTTGTCCATTTTGGAGAAGCTTGGTAAAACAGGCTAGCTATGTGCGTCAGAAAAGGTGCTAACAACTGACAATAATGCTGTTCAGTAACAAAGAATGATTTGAATGAAATGTAACTGTGGTCACTTAAGTGCACATGTGGTATATTATGATGTGTTGCTTCTAAGTGTTCATTGACATCAATGAGCACTTGTGAGTAGAGTCAGTGAATGTGGATCATCAACCTGCATTTTCTTTGTTGATGGCACGGTAAGAAAAAAAGGTAGGGATTGTGGGGAGATGGGAATCAGAAGTGGCCAAACAGGCCAGGTCAACTTTGATGTGTAGCGCCTCATGCCCGACACGCAGTGAAGGACAACGGTTTCTGGCTTCATGTTGCAAACTTCAATTGAAAATGAGCTGTAGCTTGATGCTTTGTTGCCAGTAGTGTGAACACAGTATGAGTCTAAACAAACAAAATGAGGTGTGGTTTATGCAATTGGGCAGTGGCTTCTCCTGAGGTTAGTCAATACATCATTAAGAAAAGAAAGAGGAAACAACAAAAATGAGTCACCTAATCAGCACCTGAGAACTGCAACTATGAGAGCAAGTAAATTTTGGGCGGAGGATTAGTTCCTTCTGAAAGGGAGAAGTTAATTACGTGGCTTTGATGCACCTAAAGTGCTGGTCGATTCGTGGTTAATCCTCATCAAACTGCTGCACAAGGATTATGAGTCCTGACTGACACCTTGTTCAAATTAAACTGCTGAAACACATCCTCGTACACTGTGAAGCACATCTGCACATACACCACAGTCAAATGATCAAACACAGCCACAGACAGAAGGGGAGAAAGAGCCCCGAAATAAGAGGGAAAGGCAACGCAGAGACAGATCACATTCAGTGAGTTAGCAGCACTCTCTGAGTAAGACAGCATTTTAAATAAAACATGAAAGCTGGAGAAGAAGGCACTCCTCCTTATACAGCAACTTGTGACAAGCCATGATATTCTGAGAGACAGCACACCAAGCTCAGAGCCATCCCCGGGGAGACCCTTCCCTCTCCATCAGATAGACTATATATCAGAACCATCAAACATGGTCCCTCTTCCCACAACATCTCAGGCTCCTCAGAAGAGGCCAGACTGACCGTCGGGCTGTAAGCAGCTGATAAGCACTTATACTGACTTCCTCTGAGAGGCAAAACAACCACACTGCCTCCTCTGTATGTTTGACTGGATGACAGAGGATCCATCACTCGTAGATTGGAGATGTAGAGTCATCAAGAAGTTAACTTTCAGTCCAGAAAAGACACATTATTCAGGCATCAAATCCTGTTTTGGCTTCCCTTTACTCTGCCGGAGCCATTAAACCGAGAGTCTTGAGAGGAAGGGCCTGTATCAACTTTGATATGAACATGTAAATAAGTCATGGCTAATCTCTCTCTCTCTCGCTCTCTCTCTCTCTGTGTGTGTAAAAGCCATATGCACATTTTTAGAATTCCCCGAGTTCTGCTGACGTGAAGAAAGAGATGAAAGATTCATGCTTGTTTAAAAAATTCAAACAGATGTCCTGAACTTTCGCTACACAGCCAATACGGATAAATTATTTAGCCTTTGGATGCAAGAAAGGGAATTTGGGAGTTTGGACAGTGAAAATGTAATCAAAACAACAATAATAATAATGTACCTGGATGAAATCAGTGAATATGACTTGTGTGCACCATCATTATAATCTCCCAGCAGAAACTGTGACTGCTCTGCATCTCCAGCAAAGACTAATATCCTCACAACAAAGTGATGGAGGATGATGGTAGTATAGTGTTTTCTTTTACATTTTTATTGTATACTTTATTAGATAGGATACATCTTCATCTTCAATTTGTTTGAAACACAACACGTTAAGATTGTACAATAGACTTAATTGGTCTGAAGCGAGACTGGACAAATTCACACCAAATAATTATGCCAACATTCAAGTTAGGAATATCCACAAAACCTCCAGCCATAAAGGCAATATTTGGTTTTCCGTTTTAGCCAGTGCAGTTAAGACTAATAATTCGTAAATGGAAAAAAATATCGTTTCCAACTTTCAATCTATGGGGTAGAGAGCTTATGCATAATCTGACATTAGAAAAAAAAATGTTATGCTACAACTTCTACACCATTTGTATATGTAGATATGACAGCCCACCACCCATAACTTTCATTTCTTTTTTAAAAACTCTTTTCCCTTACATTATATGTGGTCTTTGTGTGTATTTATACAATGTTTATTATACTTACCATTGAACTTATGTTTTCATGTCATCATAAACTTGTAATGATGTAACAGGGTAGGGCTACTTGTTGACGGATTCAGTTGAAATATATCAAACTTGATTTAAGAAAAAAAAAACATTCTTGTAAAAAATCTGGCATGTTTACATATTGTATGCTTCAAAGTCTGTTTAAAGGTGCATTTTCCCAATGAATTAAACAAATAAAGTAAAGTAAAGCAAAGTAAAGTGGGGTATGTTTAATTTTCTGTTCCTCAGATGTCTCCAGTAGGACTGATGGCACTCGCAGGTGGAGCTGCAGAGCAGGTCAGTGAATGCACCAGCAGAGGGAGACCATGTCACATGACAGTGCTGTAAACACTGCTCTGCTTGTATTTTCCTCATTTCCTACACATTTGAAACAACTAAAGCGGGGCTAATGACAGAATGATTATCGAAATAAAGAGATACAAATGTTATCAGACTGAATTAGGGTGTAAACTTTTACACTGTAGGTATTTCTTCAATATAATATAGCCATTCAAAAGTAAAAAAAAAAACTAATTTAAGAACGAATCCAGCAATTACTAACCTGTTGCCTTTAAATGTACAACATTTTTATAATTATTTAGCTTATGTGCATTATTTTTTTATCACACTGCCCAATTTTCCTGTCATTAAAGTGAACTGTGCTTTAAATTTAAGAGCTGACCAGCTGTTAAGGGTTAACCTCAGTCGGACATGAGACTGAAACCCGATACAGTTCCTGATGAATTAGCCTGGTTGTGAATGAGACCTTGTTGTTACTAGTTTGTGTTAAGTCTAATTTCCACAGGTGGTTATTATTCCCTTTTAAATTTTGGCACGAGGTGGTCGGTGACAGGAATGTAAAGCTCACGCGCCTTCCGTGCGTCGTACTGTCCCGTCTTCAGCGCACTGCGTCATGGCGGCGGCAGCGAGAAAGTTACGCATTTCCTAACCGGAGTTTATGGAGTATCGCTCCGGCAGACAGCTGATATACATGAGTAAGTATTTAATATTTCTGTAGCATGTGTTATTGAAACAAGTATGTGAATGTTTCGTCTTCTTCGGATGTTTCCTGTTGCTGTCTTACCTGTTCAGCCAGGTGAGCTGACATGACACCTGTAAACAGACAGCGTGTAGTGTTTACTACTTATCTGAGTAATTTATCAAACTAGTCTAAGTCCTGATAGTATCTTCGAGTTTTATTGGTTGTTGGAGGAGGACTTTGTTCAGTAATGCCGTAACTCTTTCATTGAATCTGACATTAACTTCAGTCATTGAACCTCTCATTCCTCTCCTCCCAGCATGGTGGATTATAGTGTTTCAGGTGTACCAGAAACCCTGCTCCCTGAGAGAGCGGCTGGCCCTCTTAAAATGGAGGAGCTGGCTCTCATGGCCTTGCTGGAGTGTCCTCTGTGTCTGGAGCAGCTGGATGTGTCTGCCAAGGTCTTGCCCTGCCAGCACACTTTCTGTAAGTCCTGCCTGCAGAGGCAGGAGTCAGCCCACTCCCAGCTGTTCTGTCCAGAGTGTCGCGCTCCTGTCCCAGCCAGGACAGTGGAGGACCTTCCTGCAAACCTCCTGCTGGTGCGGCTCCTGGAGGGGCTCCAGGGCTCACCGATGGTGCCTGACCGGGACAGACAGACAAGCCGTTATACAGTGCCCTTGGCCAGGGGCAGCTTGACAGTCAGGGAGGGTCAGCATCAGCAGGAGAGTCAACACAGAGAGAAGCAAGGGCACAGTGAGGTCAGTGCAGAACCCTGTCCTTATCCTCTGCATATCTACAAGAAGCAAAGTGACCTACAACTACTTTTTCTCCACTTCTGCAAAAGATGTGATGAGTTTTTGTTTTTATTACAGTAAATTTAGGTGATAATACACAATCTTTTGATGACCACAGCCTACTAATTGTTTCACTGCAAGAAAACCATACAACACACTGCACTGTGCCAGCCAAAGTTTTCTCTCGTCCAACAAAGACTTGCTCAGTGGTTGCCAAATACTAGTGTTTTTGAGCAATTAAGCTTATTTATGACAAATATAAAGAACATTTCCTATCTTTTTTTTTTTTAATTCAAGCTAGCATTGTACTGATACCACTATCACAAATGCCTCTGATTCCACCTTAAATGCTTCGTATCCACAAGTATGTGAGTCTATTCCGATATCATGTAATTTATTAACAGGACCCTGCTACTTCCCAGATTCCTGTACGGCTTTTTTTTTTTAAACCTGAGCGAGGCCATAAAACAGTGAAAACAGCAATCATATCACAAAATAATATAATATTAAACTTTATTTACACAATGCTTTTTAAAACGAAGTAAAAAAAAAAGTGCTTGACAAGGTAGACCTAGGATTAAAAATCAGGCAGCTAAAACAATACAAAAATTAAGCAAAAAATGGACTAAACACCCCCACAATAAAGATGAATGCTAATAATAAAACAGACAATAATAAAAGACAACAAAAGAAAGATACAGGGTTAATTACTCTTAGTGAATACGGGTTCCAAAAGGGTTCTTTTTCAAGGGCTCAGGTTCTAACCAGGACTATTTGCTTCTAAAGTACATTACCCTAAAGAAAGGGCCCCTCACTGGTTCTCTGTATGATAAGAGTTCCATTAAGAACCTTTTTCATCCAAAGAACCCTTTTTGGAACATTACACTGTAGAAAGTTTCTCTGGCGAAACCTTTCATAGATGGTTCTAGGTATAATCCTGTGGTATGTAGGGTTCTAAGTACAACTCTGTGATAGATTTTGACATGGTACTTTTATAGGTTTTACCAGGAACCATAAAGGGTTCTCCTATGGGGACAAACTGAAGAACCCTTTATGGTACTAGTTGGCACCTTTATTTCTAAGAGTGAGCTGTTAAACAGATTAGATTTTGAATGCACTTGTTCCTCAGGCAGTCACTGTTTTTTTGTTTTGTTTTGTTTTTTCAGCACCTGTACTGTTTGGATTTTAAACATGACCTATTAGAGGTGGGCGATATGGATTACAACCTCTGTCACACTCCATATATGTACAGTAATTTATTTTACTGTATATCACAATGTTAATATACACTGTGATTCTAATCTTATGTTTTTTGGCTAATCCAGCAAATTAAATACAAGACAAATCAAAATACTTTATCACACTGATGCAAAAATCATTTAAGAAAAACATCAGATATATAAAGCAGTCCTGATCATTGATTTGCATCATTGCCCACAAAGGCCTAATACACCCACACATGTTAAAGAGAGAGTATTTATTGTCTTCTCTCCGATGATGTCTCATTGATTTGTTCCTTCACTCTTTATGTAATAGGGCTGTGTGTCTCATCTCTGACCGACTGAATAACTTACTCACCGCTGTGTGTTCACCAAACTTAAGTGAGACTTTTCACCTAATAAGCATTCAGCTGTGTGACTGCTTGTGGCACAAAAGAGCTGGAGTGGGATCTGACCTACCAAAATGTTTCCTCTGAAGAACTGTGAGTCAGTGGTCCCGTGGGCCCAAAGTGATGAGATCCCCTTAAATCTGCTTGAATGGCATCTATCATTACTCTACAGGGGCGTGTAAGACAGAAGATGATTTACTTCTCACATCATGGAGAACATAAGAGACCACAATACTTGTTCTCCTTGTCCTCAGACAGACCTAAGTGAGGAGAGCTCTATTATAGCTTCAGACACCTATTACACAGGGCCATAGGGGTAGGATTAAAAAAGATAAATTAAAAGTCATGCAGAAGATGAATATCTCAAACTCATTAAGACCATACAGTGGGAGTGGATCAGATACTATGGTGACAATTGCCGATGAAGTTGAATTGATGGTAATTTTTCAAAATATCATGGATGGAATGGAAGAAAATAGTGTGTTACATACAGATTTAAATATTAAAGCTCAAAAGTCAACCACTGAAGAACAGGACTAAAACAAATGACAGAGAAACCAAAATTGTTACACCCATAACTAGAGATGTTCTGATACCATTTTTTTTCCCTTTCTAACAACATGACCCCTACATGCGTGAAACCTGAGCTGAAACAGGATTTCATACGGTTGTAGTTGTTGATCACTTCCAGTCAGCACTGAAGTACCATTCTGAAGTTATCACTATATTGACATGTGTAATTCCAGATGTAAAATGTCATAATTAGTGTATGAATCTGTGAGTTCTCGCCAAAAAATTATTTTTGTGAGATTTTAGTGACCTCGACCTTTGACCACCAAAATCTAAGCAGTTCATCCTTGAGTCCAAGTGGATGTTTGTACTAAATTTGCCCTCCAGGTGTTCTTGAAATATCACGTTCACAAGAATGGGATGGACATGAGGTCACAATGACCTTTGACCACCAAAATGTAATCAGTTAAAATCCAACTGGTCACTTGTGCCAAGTTTGAAGAAATGTTTAAAGGGCCAGTTCACCCCCCCCCAAACCAAAAATACATGTTCGCCTGAAGTGCTATTTATCCATCTAGATAGTTTTGGTGTGGGTTGCAGAGAATTGGAGATCCTGGTTGTAGAGATGTCTGCCTCCTCTACAGTATAATGGGACTAAATGGCACTCTGCTTGTGGTGCTCAAATAGCCAAAAAAAATAAATTTGAAAAATTCACCAGCAATGTCTCTTTGCAGAAATCATGACTGTGTTACTCAAGACAATCCACAGACCTTGTTGTGGGCGGTTTCATGCAGGAAATACTTTCTGCAGTACAATCAACCAGAACAATCTTCTTTTCTATTAGAAAGAAACTAGTCCCTACATGAAACTGCTCACAACAACGTCTGTGGATTATCTTAAGGAATCATGTCTTGATCTTTGGAAAGAAACACTGGGTTTGAATTTATCAAATGTATTTTTGGTGCTTTGAGTATCATAAGCTGGGTGCCATTTAGTCTTGTTATACTGGAGAGAAGGCAGACATCTCTACGGCTGATATCACTAAAATTCTGCAACTCACACCCACAAAAATCTACATGGTTAAATCGCACTACAGGCCAGGGGAAACATGTATTTTTGATTTTGGGGTGAACTGTTCCTTTAAAATCTTGCGTTCACAAGGATGTGCAGCCATGGCTGTCTTTAACGTGGGACCATGAGCATGCACTAAAACGTGCACCAGAAATAGGCTCATGGGTCCAGTAGTATGCAAGATTAGCCACTGATATCACAAAGTCACACACACACACAATCAATCCCATAAACCCCTCCGGGCTCAAGCATTGCAGAGATCAAAAATTGCCGTACAGGACACTGCTAGTTGTAGGATCACATTTTGTGGCTATTAGATTACTTGATGTTGGATCTTTGCATAGACTTTTAAGCTTTATTGGAGGCATTTCCAATACAGGTGCTGGTATCAGAACGACCATTTCTATAACATTAGGGGCTCAATCCTCACAGGAGGAGTAATGAAGTCAGCTGCTGTAAACGGAATCATGCCCAAGGCTTAATATTGTGAAATATTAAGGTTTTACAGATCTATATTATTGTCAAAAAATGTCTCTGATAGAGCATTGAAATTTGGATGATGATAAAATGAGACTTTTTAAATGTTTAGGTATTAACCCTGAAAACTTGTTTAAGTTTAAGTTGTTTCTAAAATAATCTAATTGTTATTCAGTCTCATTTTGTTTTCAGGATGTTGAGGAGTTATATGAAGAAAACTTAAAAAAAAATAGCATGAGGAGTGAGTGGTGCGTGTTTAAAAATCATTTTTCTGTATAAAGCAGATCTGTGCAACACATCTGTCACCCAATTCATCATAAAGGTGCTTCACAGTCAGTAAATCATTAGGCAGATTTCATTTGCTGCTGATGTTTTATTCACTGAGGTGATGAGAAACAAAGAGACCTTCCTTCTCAGTAGTCCTGTGCATAAACTGTTTGAAGCATCTAAGAGTTTACTTGTAATCCATAGCTCGAGTTCAGCCAGGGTTCAAGCAGCTCAGCCAAGTTCGTAAGAGTGAGACTGTGTTCATCCTGCTCTTCAAACACGTACTTCAGACACCTTCAGGGCTGAACGATGTAATATACTGTAATTTCTTCCACCATCATCCTTTCACTGTGGCCAGGTATCACGACAGCTAAAGGGAATATTAGACAGTTTTCATGTGGATGTCCAGTCGATGTTGATAGCAAATGTAGTCAGTTGAAGTAATAAATTCCTCAGCCCGTGCTGCACTGACTTAGAAAACTGAGTTCTAAAGACCCAAATGCACTGAAAACATCTGACATGCGTGCTTTGAAGTACAGCTGTTGTTTTAAGTGGCTGAAGGCACACCAAAAGTTTGAACAGGCGCGTCAAACCACCTTGACACCCCTACTCTGACCTTGTTTTGATTTTTGGAATGTCAAATAAGGACCAAGAGAGTATCAGTAAACACTGCAGACTTAGAAGTAGACGTTATTGTCCCCAAGGGGAAATTCATTTCCACATCACTGTACACAACACACAAACAACACACAGTAACAACATATGTGGACCACAGAATAAACTCAATGAGACCTATCATTTAAGGCAGCAGCTGGGATCAGGCTTTTGTGGGTGTGTGATGTCCTGTGCTATAGTGGTTGCAATGAGAGTGATGGCCTCATTGTTTCATTCTGTAAAGTTGGGTGTGGGGATGCTGATTATCATGGAGCGGTATTGATTATGCATGTGAGTCTGGGCTGGTTAGTAAGCAGGTGGAACAGTAAAGTAAATTGGGCAGAATAAGGCTCTGGTGTTACTGTAAGAGGAGGTGGGGGGCAAAGTAGAGTCCTTCAAACTTACAGATGGCTGAAAGTCTTTGGTGGCTCCTTTTTTGAATGTCATGAGCAGCTGAGTCTATTGTCCCGTGTGACTCCAAGGTATTTGAATTCACACTTTACGCTGCTTGGTTGTTGATGAGAATGGGCTGCTGAGGTCAGTGAGTAGTGTTGTCACAATACCAAAATTATGACTCGGACATGATACCTGTGAAGTAATGATGACAGTCCATGTCTGGACTAATGATGACAGTCCAGACATGACAGAAATAAATGTCTTTAAAATGGACATCAGAAGATTAGGTAGTTACACTAAGTTTGAGTTGTTTTATTGACAATTTATTAGTATTATTATTGTAGAAATGGACTTGAACGGGAATCTGGGATTTAGCCATCAGTTTTGTCTTGTCTTGAATATGAACGTTTTATATTTTAGTTGTCTGATTTTAGCAGCTTGCAAGTTATGGTAAAGTTAACATTACAAGTGTGAATGTTGCATTAACATAAGAGATGTTTGGCACGTTGGTAAACTAGCGAAAAAGCTAACGTCAAACACTTAATTGCCTCATCAAACTTGTTACCAAATAAATAACTCGTATGACTTATATTTGGAGGTATGCAATTATGTTATCTATCACATAACCAAACTGTCGCTTGTTGAATTCCCTGAACAGGTTGGCATGTCTGTCGGTGAGATCCTTTGCCAAATTGGTCATGTTGGCTCCCTTTATCTGTTTATCTTTATCTGTAACATTAGCAGCCATGCTTCTCGTTCTGCATCTCACCATGAGAGTGTTTGGCATACCCACAATGCCTGCAGGGACGGAAAGTAGAGCAGTGAACAACATGCACACAACGTGCACGCAGAGCAATACGGCTCTTGTTAAGACACTGTCATTCATATTTGTATACAGTGCAACTCTATGAGGGGGGATTGATTATTATTTATTCTAGACCGGAGTCTAGAAGAAATGATAATCAATGGTGTATTTTGGAGTTATGTATGCTCATCTCCTTTATGAAACATCAGTCACTGCGCTGTATTATTATAAACTGAATGAACTGTCAGGCGCTGTCTCTCCCGCTTCATTTCCTTGTTGTATGTTGGTGGTGAAGTTTGCTGTCTGCTGAAGTGTAAAACGTTGTCAGACTGTCATATATTGTTGTTTTAACTAAGTTATGCTGGCTGCCTAATACAAAAAACATGAATATCACTCACCACTTAGTCATTATGTAGACTGACCTGAAAAAGGTAAGGATTTTTCCACTGCAGGACAATATTTTATTAAACAAATAAGTTATTAATAATAATAATAAAACTAAACAAATAACCGATACATATAAATAGCCACCTCTTCCCAAAATACTGCTGCGTCTGTGATAGCATTTCAAATCAGATACTTGCAGTACGCCAAAGGAGCCTGAATTGATGCTTGTCAAATAAGCTGCGTCACTTATCGCTTTTACTGCATTTTGACCTTAATGCTGCAAAATCTGTTGTTCTTCCTGCATCCAGTGATGTCACAGTCATGTAGTTGCCGTTAAGGAAGAACTTCAGGATGTTTAAGCTTTGATTTCCAGTCTCTTCCTCTGGGTAGCCAGAGGGCATATGACATGAGTATTCTCCTCACCTGACCCTATGATTTGGCCATCAAAGTAATAGCTATAGGCTAGGGTAGTGATAGCAGCAGAGGCTTGTGCATGATGCATCCTGGTGCAAGTAGGGAATGCTGGCACAGCTCTGCAAGCAGTGAGTTGTCCTGCTTGCAGAGCTGTGCCAGCTTTCTTGATCAATATAGCAGCACTGATGACTTTTATCACTTCAATTGACGACATCTAATATCAACACTGATTAGACATCCACATGAAGGGCAGAATTTCCCCTTTCAGTGTGTTTGTCTCTAAAAAAACCGACACCTTAGTGGTCTGTAGATAAATTTCTGAGCAGGAACCTGATAAGATATCACACAGCACTTACTTGCTGCTAAGAAAATTCGCACTAATAGACACTTATCATCTGTGAGTCATTGCAGTAAATGTGAGATTAAGTTCATTTTAACTCGTTATTTTTAGTTATGGTCATACCAATCATGAATGACAGTGATCACATTTATAGATTATAAACTGCAAAGTGATAGTTTAAAATGTGTTATTAACACTGTATTATGCACAAGTCCTCTGTATATTCTGTTAACATGTTAGACTATGCAAATCCAGGGAGTAATAATAATAATTTTTTCTTGTCTTATAATATATTTTCGAGAAAATAATTTAGTGTCTGTGTGTGTTCGTGTGCTGTTTTGCCTTAACATCGCTGAAATGTAACCGAAAAAGAAAAACATTAACAGTAAAGCTTGAGTCAATACTTGATAACATCTTAAAATGGAAAAAGGATGTGTCATATCAAACACATCTGCATATTCAGATGAGAATATCACACAACGATGTCTGTTAGCACAAAATCTGCAAAGAGCAGGTTTGCCCTGAAAACTAATACCAGAGTGTGTTGAATTAAAAGAGACATACTAACTGTCCCTCGAGAGCCAGTAACATGTATCTGGACTGGGGCATTTTACAGCTGTGTTAGCCTGTTGTCTCTATTGTTTTCTATTGTTGACCACTGCACAGTAGTTTGTCACTGTTAAATTAATTAGCTTCACTTCAGCCTAGAGCCCCCAAATCTTTACTTTATTCATAAATGTGCATCATCATGCAAAATAAAGTCATGACTTCATTTGAACACAGTTGCTGATATGTGATTTTTGTCTGCTCCTCAGCCTGCTCTCAGACCTTCGATGCGTAACCATCGAGGTGATTCGTCAGGAGAGCTGGCGCTCATGCCTGGTAACAGTATCACCCCGAAGCACAAAGTGGATGAGAACTGGCACCATGGAAATGCCGGTGACAGTAGTGGTGTGTCTGTCACTGTCAGCGCACTGCAGGCGGTCAGCCAGATGCCTCAGCTGCAGTCCCTCCAGCAGTCCCAGCCTCCAGCTCTCTGCAGGGCGCTGTGCAACTTTAACCCAGACGAGATGAATCTGGAGGACAGTAACTGTTGTCTCAGCTTCCTCAAGGTCTGACTGTCACACTACTGACTCGACTGACAGCAAGAGAAACTTATTACACTTGATCTTTTAAAATAGTCACAGGGTTTCCTGCTCTTTAATTAATGCACAAAGAAAATTATCATTCTTAGTTCACCCCATAATTTTTTTTGTTTTGTTTTGTTTTTTTCTGCTGGCCTGCTGTGCTGTTTATCCATTGATGAGGAAATACTCTCATTCTGTGGTAGAAGGAAAAAAAGTTCCTGCATGAAACTGCTCACAATAATGTCTGTGTTATCTTGAGTAAATGGGTCATGCTTTCTGGAAAGGGACCTTGCTGTTGAGTTTTTCAATTGTATTTTTTGGCACTTGAAGCACCAGAGGCCAAGTGCCATCTAGTCCCATTGTATTTTAGAGAAGGCAGACCAAAACTCTAGATGGATAAATAGCACTGCAGACCAGAGCAAAAATCAGTCTTTCTGATTAATCTTCTATTAAGATTAAAAATTCATCTTCAGAGAGAGGAGGACAGTTTAATTATACTGTATGTAATGTGTTGCAGTTGCTTAGGCCGTTATCTACTGACTAAATTGACTCTAAGATGACATGCATCAGAATCTTTGCGGCTGATGTTAGCCACAAAGTGAAACCGTGCCTTGAAGGATGCTGTAACGCTAAAATATAAACAGATAAATCATTTTAATCATGTATTCTTAAACAATACCAGATAGTTTAGGGCTGCAACTACCGATCATTATTATTATTATTATTATTATTATTGATAATAATAATTTATTTATTTATTTATTTAGAGATTTGCATAAATCATTCTGATTTACAACATAGACCTTTGTCATCCTTACTCATTTATTTTTGCGGCAAATACCACATACTCACAAACTAAACCAAACTTTAAAAAAAAAAAATCCTCTTGTTTATTTTGCTTGTTCATTGTTTGTTTTATTGATGCTTCGTTCTATTTTTGCTATGCACTTTGGTTCTGTAACACTGAAAATTTCCTCACTGGGGGTCTAATAAAGTACAGGATAAAGAAATATCTTATCTTGTCTTAAAAAGAGACAAGTAACAAACGAAATGAAACATTCAGACAAAACAAAAAAGAAACAAGCAAACACTAAACAGAAACAAAAAAGTGTGGGCATTGGTGAGATATTGGGAACTGAAATTAATAGACATCACTTCTTTACAGCACAAAAAACTTTGCATTAATTGATTTGCTTATTATTATTTAGCCCATTGTTACATCCAAAAACATTTATAAGATAGAATAACCAGGTTCAATGGTATTAAAGCACCGTATCCATTTGGCCCAATATGACTGGAACATGCTTACTTTCAGCTTTAAATGAAGTGTTAATTTATCCATTACATAAGTAGTTTTGATA
This sequence comes from Lutjanus campechanus, assembly GCA_027495735.1. Taxonomy (NCBI): domain Eukaryota; kingdom Metazoa; phylum Chordata; class Actinopteri; order Lutjaniformes; family Lutjanidae; genus Lutjanus; species Lutjanus campechanus. Next base: position 23,691 of record JAJHUR010093285.1, read on the forward strand.
ATTTCAATAAAGTACAGATTATTTTTTTGATTCATTGTTTTGGTCAATAAGTTACTATCAAAAGTTTGTCAGAGGTCATGTTTTCAGATTTTGTTTGACAAACAGCCCAAAACCCAAAGATATTCAATCTACTATCAGATTATGAAAAAGAAAGATTAAGAAAATTAGAAAAATATTCATGTGTGAAACCATGTATAGTTTTGCCATTTTTGTTCAAAAAATGACTTTGATCAACTCTTTCGATTGACACATTGATTGATCAGCTTCAATCGATATTGCAGCTTCAGAATATGTACTTGTTGCAATTTCAAAAATCAAAATAAAATAATGTATTGATTCACTGAAAAGATAATGGATAGATCCTTCACTTCTGAAAATAACTGCTGCCTTTTGTGATATCTGATGTCCTCGTCAGCTCGTATTAACTTGGCTCTCTGCTCCTATATTAGAAAAATGGCAGCTAAACCTATTCAGCATCACTCTGATGTGGCTTTTTTGAACATGAACTTGTAGCAGTCTCTGATTATGTATCGCAGAGGAAGTTCCTGATGGAACTGATACATAATAGTCATTGCCTTTTGTCTTTTTCACTGCTTTGAGAGACTTGTGGAGCTGGAGGGTCAGACCTCTGCTGCAGTGGTTGTTACTTACCCTGAAGGATTTCTCAGACAGTTATATAAGGGCCTCAGTGCTTGTGTGCTCTCCATTAAAGCACGCTTGTGCTTGGCTGTTTTTTTTTTTTTTTTTTTTTTTTTTTTTTTCAGTTTTAATGCAGATGGTCAAATGGTTTTGAGAGTAGGGGCTGTCCACAGAAAGGACTGGGCCTGCAGACACAAAGAGCGTTGATGTCACATGCCGCAGGAGAAACTAAACGAAGGCTCGGAGAGTTTCTGAGCTGAGTGCGCACTCATCCTGGCATCCTGCGTTTTTTATTCCAGTGGTTTATCTGCTTCTTACCTTTTTTACACTTTCTTTAAGTTCAGTTCTCTCTGTGCATTTCTGGTTTACAGGGAGACATCCTTACAGTCATCAGACGGGTGGATGAACACTGGATTGAAGCCAAGCTTGGGGAGAAAGTTGGAGTTTGCCCTCTGCAGTTTACAGAGGTGAGTTCTTTTATATCTTTCTATGCTCCTTCCTTCATTGTTTAAATGTGGGTCGTGGCCTTTTCAGCATGATCAAGGTTGACACCTGCCGTTTGACACGGTGGTCTGATGGTGTAGCTCCTGTAATGAATTGAACCAGAGATGTCGTGGCTGGATGTCATTAATTCCAGGTCACTGGCAGGGCGCTACCTTGATTTTCATTCAAATCTTTGATTCATCCGTAAATGTCACTCCTGTGCTGCAAAGTGCTGAGGCAGAGGGCTAATCTGCAGGGCCCTGCTGTGTCTGCAGCTGCTCATTAGTGTGTGACTATGTGGCTTACTCAGGTTTGCAGAGCATGCTTAGCTAGCTGACTGTCATTTGTTTTCCTCTGTACTTTCTGCCTCCAGGAATTAACTTCATGGGGGGGGGGGGGTGGGGGGGTATTTGTTTTTATGGTGGGGTTAATGTGCTGCCTCATTCACTTCTTGTTTACTTCTCTCACTTGTCATCTGTTTTTCCTAATATTTTTATTATTAGAGCTCTCCTCTTACGCCTCCTTTCGTCTCCTGTCCACCCATATCTTCTCCTGAAGCCCCGCCTCAGCTTCATCCTTTTCTACCTCTGTTCTCTATTCTTTCATCCTCCTCTTTTCTCCTCTCCCCGCTCCTTTCTGAGCCTGCCTCTCCTCGTGTCGTGCAGCCAGGCGTGAAGACACAGTAATGCTTTCTCTGCTTGGGTGGCATAACAGCACATCACTGTGGGGAGTGAAAGCATTAACCCTGCCATGTCTGTCTGTCTGCCTGCCTGCCCGTCTGTGCAGCTCCTCTCTCTCAGCACCAGTCAACCCTTCCCGGCTTATTGGCTGGTACTTATGCTCCTGTCTGCCTCCCTCCTTGCCTGGCTGTCCAACAAGTTGTAGGGGTGAGTGGAGTAGTGATAAGTGGGTGTGTTTAGACAGCCGTTTTGCTGATCAGCAGGAGCAGAGGTTGACAGGAGCTAGTAGCAGGTAGGAGCGAGTTGAAGAGGATTTTCTTGACTGTTCTCTGTGTTAGGATTTATCCAGATTTCCTCTGTGCTTTCTCTTTTATGTTTTCATCTCTTTTCAGCCAAACTCAGTGGCTGCCAAACTGCTAGAGGGAAAGAATCGGAGGGCGAGTGACTCAGCAGAATTTCACCATCGGAGTGGGAGTGGGGGCAAAGACAAGGCCACTGACGTATCCAACAGGACCACCCATTACGGAGTCCCTCAAGTCCCAGCAAAGACACCCATCATCAATGCGTTGCCCCCCTCCAACCAGCGTAAACAGCCCGCGGCCAGCAGCATCAACTTTTATCAGACTAGCAAAGGAGAGACGTCCAACACCAACAGCTTCAACCGTCAGGGTCTGTCACAACACCTCTCTGTGCCTGCTGCCACCCGGGGCCTCTCGCACCACTCCAGAGTGAACTCTCAGCGAATTAGACGCCACTCTGACACCACACACAGACACCTGTTACAGGTGAGTCACGTGCTGACGTATCTGCTGCCTTTATGCATGCTATACTGATGTGATTCCTCTTTCTCATAATCTGTAACCTCTTTTATTTTGCAGTGATTTTTTATTTAACAGAAAACATGTGAGATAATTGATGTTTTTATTTGAGTCACTGAGGGATCAAGTTGTCCTCAGGGGTAACAGGGAGGGAACCATGACACTAAGCTTAAGGAATGAATGAGAGAGAGGCATCGCCCTTGTGTTGGCTGCTACATGATTAAGTGGCTCTCATTAAGACAACACAGATGTGGAAAAGAGGTTAGATATGAAAGAAGTGAGGGCTGGAGGTGAGTGGACTGAAACTTTGAAAGGTCTTTAATCACAAGTCCTGGGACAAGAGCCAGGGTTTCCCCTCAGAGATGAATAGCAATTTAACAGGGTGTGTGTCCTTCTCTGTCTTCAGCTCAGATATATAGCACATGAGGGAAGTTGTCCAATTGTCTTATTCCTGAAAAGCAAAACAGCACAGCCTTAGAGAAAAGAGGAACACTTTCAATTTAATATTTGATGGAATGGCAAGTGTTTATGGCTCAATTTGAGTACAATGCCACTGAAAAACTGAGCTATTTACTGCTTTCTTGTCATCTAAATTACTCACAAGAAGAGTTACTAACTCTCTTGAAAGTGTCTGTTTTTACGGTTTTGTCAATGTTTCTTGAGGCTGTTTCAGGGCTGCCTATGACTATAATTTACAGGGTTTGTAAGGGTGCTTGAAATCCTTGAAAACACTTCAGTGTAGTATTTTAAAGGTGTTTCAGGTGTTTTGAAAGGTCACTGGATTTTGTATAAAGTGCTTGAAACAGCTTAAAGTTGTAATTGCATTACTTTCATAATAAATTGCTTTCTGATTGAATAGTTGACTTTTTAGGTAAAGAAAAGAAATCAGAGAGAGCCTGATTGCTTTTTTTCTTTCTAACAAAATGAAAATGACTCCACTTGAATTGCGAGTGTCCCACTGCAATTAGTGTGACTGGTCAGTCTTTGCTGAAGTGTGCCCTCTGATGGAACAATAAGTGGAGGCTAATAGACAACAACATGCCAGTAGGTTACTGTTTCAATGAACATTGGCTTGAAAACAAAAACATTCTGGATTTTAAATTGAAATTGAAGTAATATGTCTGTAATTGTTTGAGCTAGTGCTTTATATTGGCTCAGCGATGTTGTATTGGATGAAACTTGAAGTTTTCGTTTAATTTGTCATCCTTGCGTAGAATTCCTTCACAAAACAAATTTTTGGTTGTTTATACCATGATTATATCTGATTTAATGTAGAAGAAGTGAAATAATCATCTTGAGCATATATATCTCAAGCTATCAGGATGAATTTCCCACCGACTCTGTTCATGTGACCAACATGATGCCTGCAGCATATTTTGACAGTCTGATGGATGAATGATGAGCATCTCCATGAGACAATTTTGCATTATTTTTTGAAGCATTTTGTTTCAATATATTTCTTTAGTTATGTTTAGATGCAAGCTTTTACTTGGACAAATATTAATATAACTTTCTGGTCCAGGTCAAGTCTTATTGCTGTTTTTATGACCTCTAAAACAAAGGCAGGAAATAGATCAGATGTTCTCTCAGCTATTTCTTATGACACACATCCTGTTGGGACATTTATCTGTAAAACCAAATTATTGGGTCAATTAATATGCATCTTTTGGAATTTTAGAGGGGTCAACTAACAAATTAAGAAAAAACATGTCTAAAGTGACAGAACAGACTCAAAGCATCTGAAACTGCGTAGGGGCTGGGTGGGTTATGTTTTCTGCTTTCCCTGTGCTTTAAAATCTTGAGGAGTTGCTTGATCATTAAGAAGAAGTTGAGTTTTAAATTAAATTCATTTGAAAACAATAGATATGTTTAGATGAAGTAACAAGATAGAAACGCTGTAAAATAGCATGCTTTGAAAATGCTAAAAGAATATTAACTTATTTGACTTAAAGGTTGTCATGGATACATTTCACATCCATAATTTTACATATACGGCTGGACACATTGCCATTCATTTACATTAGAAACAATGTAAAACAATACTGTGAATACTGCACTAAGTCATAGCCAGCTGGTGCCTGAGTGCAGCGCCGACATAAAAGCCTGCAAGGTTTAATAATAAAACTTGCTGCCAAGTGCCCTGCCCCCTGAGATAATGATTTCCTTTGATTCACTTCAAATTTCACTGCTCTACCCTGCAATTATATGTGTCAGAGCATAAAAATGTGAAACCTCACGCAGGTCAAAGAAAAACCAGGAAGGGGAAAGGAGGAGACTTAAGACTTGAGAACACGATAACAAGCAGGAAATTTGAGAGATAAGACAGGGAGAGGAAAAGGTGAGAGGAAATACTGGGGAAAAGAAAAGATGGTGTTTGAGTTGGGAAGAGAAACACAACAAAATGTGTGAGCTGCAAAAAGGCAAAACACAAGACGTAGGAAGAAGGAGGAGGAAAAATGAGAGATAGATGTAGAGAGTGGGAGGCTTGGAGAGTCCCTCAGTGTGTCTGCTGCTTATCTCCCTCATGCTGATGATGATGAGTCACTGGTGAAGGTGGTTACATAACAGACCCCTCTCTCTCCCCTGCCTTCAAACTCCTTCCTCTTCACTAAGCAGGTAACGCTCACTCTCACATCAGTGGGCCAGTAATAGCAGACAAGCCACTCACTTCCCTTTTTAAAGGAGCGGAGGGCTCCGTCCCTAAAGCCGAGGCCGAGCTCCCCACTGACCGAGCCGGCATGTGTGCTATTCTTAGTGCTGCATCCCATCAGCCCTCACCTCTGGCTCCGCTGTTTCACAGAGAGATGCAGCTTCCCACCAACTGTGGATGAAATAATGCATATTGGTGTGAATATTGGCAAGATTATGTAAGAGAGGACTGAAACAAGCCAAAAGCAAAAACATCTTAAAATGCAACATGGAGAAGTTTCATTCCATATTATACCTCACTGGTGCACCAAAATACCAGATATCATTGTTATAAAAGAGCTTAAAGTGGAAATAGTCAACTTTTTTGGTTAAACTTGAAGCAAATGTTGATGTGTAAGGGCTAAAGAAAAATGACACCATCCATGTTCAGGTTGGTTCCCTCTAAGTTTATTTCCCAAGTGGGGTTATTTATAGAGCAACCCTAAAGAGCTGAAATAGGGCAATAAAACACAAACAATGAAAGAAGAATAAAAACAACATAGAAATGAAGGTACATGTAAGCAGGTGGGTCTTGGGCAGCTTTTTAAAGGTGTGCGGAGTGTCCGCAAGTCTTAAAGGTCTTACAGTTTACAGGGATTTATTGGCAGAATATGGCAGAAACTGAATATAGTAGTAAAATAGACGGTAAAGCAGGTTGTGCATTTGTGCTACCGTGTGATTGACAAATTATTCTCAGGGAGTCTGGCACATCACACAGGGATCACAAAATTCACTGTCAAACTAGACAGTATTGATCAAATATTTATAAGAATTCTGTTAGTGCATTACCCATTTCTCTTCTAAAATGTTTTCAGTAACACGTTGTACTGTTAAGCTGTATAATGAGAAAGATCACAACAAGGTGGCCACCATAGTGTTCCGGTTTCCAACGGAGCCTCCGGAAAACTCAGATCAAACTGTAAAATCAGGCAGTGCTAATTAAATATTAATCAAGATTATGTTACTGAATTGCCTGTGTCCTGCTTAAAATGTCCTCAGAAACATATTTTATTTACTGTTTAGTTGTAATATGAGAAAAATTCCAGTCAGGCAAGCTGTCATTATTTCCTGCTGAACAGAACCAAGTCAGTGCGTCACCCAACAGCTCCACAACTGCACATTCTCTGGTTGCAAAAGCCCCAAGATGGAAACCCCCATAATGGCAAACTTGAGTTTGTCAGCAGTCTGTCACAGTTGGTTCACCTGGCTGCCTCTGTGGCTTCTCAAGCATATGGGTTTGGTGGAAGGTGCTTAGTGGAGTGATACCGGCAGGAGGAAGGTTTTGCATTGTGAATGTTCAGTTGTTGCATACTGCAGCTTTTAAGTCCGAAGCGAGTTCCAGGGGCACAGTTTCATTCTGGAGTGAGGAACAACCAAGAAATCCTGATCAGAGACCAGAGACTTACTGGTAACAGACAGGGCTGCAGGAGGAGGTGCCTGAGCATGCACAGCTCAAAAATGTACAAAGACCATAATGATCTGGAATTCAGTTCTGAATTTGATGGCGAGCCAGTGTAGAGAAATCAAAACTGGTGCCACATGAGACATTTTTAGAGAATTTGGTAAAAAAAAAAGCTTTGCAGCAGCATGTTGGACTGCTTGTAAGCAGTCCATGGGTGTTCTGCTGAGGCAGGTGAAGTGGAAGTAAAAAATAGTTGAGACTGGATGAAATGAAAGAATAAGTTAACCTTTTTAAATAATTTAAATAAACATTTTCTTGTTCCAGCTTCTCAAATTTGAGGATTTGCAGGTTGTCAAGCAAATTGAAATCATCACCTTTGGCTTTGGGCTTGCAGGCGTTTTTCAGTGTCCTCTGACATTTTACAGACCAAAAGATAAATCAACTAGATAAGGAAAAACATCAATAATGAAACTAAGTATTAGTTTCATCAGTAATGAAACTAATACTTAGTTGTAGCCAGCTGTATTTAAAGCCTCATGCCCCGTTTACACGCACACAGCTATTTTTTTTAGAAACATTTAAAATAGGACATTTCACCCTCTCCGTTTTCAAAAATAATTCCATGCACACATATCCGTTTTACAGAAAACTTTGCGTTTACACGAACCCGTGTATGTTGCTGCGAATCCATGATCACCATAGCAACATGTAAACACAGGTCGCACTTCTGACGCAAGTGCAAGTTCTGTCACATACTGTGACGTCTACTGCCTGCGTTTTCTCCGTTTTGCTCCGTTTACATGCAAACGTGCAACCGGAGTTTTCCAAGATCTCCACTCTGGCCGGAGTTTTTAAAAAGCATCGTTTTCAGAGGCGAATTCTCCGTTTGCGTGTAAACGAAGGGTGCAAACGAAGGGATATTTCTCCGTTTCTAAAAATAACGGGGCATTAGATCAGTGTTTCTCAACCCTGGTCCTCAAGTAGAAGAAGCACTGCTTTAGACGTTTCCCTGCTCCAGCACAGCTGATTCAAATGAGGAACTTGTTATCAGGTTTCTGCAGAGGCCGGATGATGAGCTGATCATTTCAATCAAGTGTGTTGGAAGCGTCTAAAACGACCAGTCCCAAACTTAAGAATACTGCGGCCCAATTTGAAATTTGACAATCTTACGTGGCCCACCCAAACCTTAAATCACAGCACATGAGACTAAGACCCCATTTTACCCTATTTCTTATTTCATAAACAGAACATTTCTATGTGAATGGGGGCTCATGGCAATTCAGTGCAAATTAATAATCACTCTATATACATGTAGCAATTTGTAAACCTGCTTATTAATCCATTTTAACCTCTTGAACCTCCCATGATGAGGTATTCTGTCAACTATGTCATGTATGAAGATATAAGAAATGGTCCCTGAGACGTCACCAAATGCGGTCCAGCACCTAATAAAATAGGTCAGTTAAATGAAAAATAACATGTAATTTGAATTCCATGGCCTGGCAGCGTGCCTCCAGGACCAGGGTTGGGAAACAGAACAGAACTTCCATGGTACATAATGCTGCAGTGAGTCAGGATCAAGTCGGACAGAAAACCATCATGCATTGCGTGGCTGATTCTGTGCAGGCCTGTCTCATCTTGAACAAATCTAATGGTACTACTTAATAGAGTCTGGTGACACCAGATAATTCCCAGTTCCACCCAGCTTCAACCGACTAAAGGTCTAATTGGTCACATAAACTGAAAACAGCTGTGTGGGTGTGCAGGGCTATTCTGACACATTTTCACTTCGTCTTTATTTCTTAGAAACAGGATCTGTAAGTCTATGTGTATGTGAGGTAGTTTTGATAGTGTTGATCATCATTATAATATAGGATTTTTTAGGTGAGATTTGGCAACTATTTTAACAGAAAATATTGGTGTTTATTTCTGCCAGCAGGTCGGATTCGCCTTGAAATCAGATGACACAAGCTTGTGTTTACATTTTCCCAGGCAGAGTCACAGTGAGGCAGACGTTAGCCAGTTAAAAAGAAGCAGGAGGAGATTTTTATTTCCACAGTATTATTTTTCAGGTTATATTTTGTGGTTATGTTAGTGGAAGCACCACTGCTGTTGTCCACATGGGCCTCTAAAATCATCAAAATATGAAAGGTCCTTGCAGAAGCTTTAAGATAATTTCCAGTGGTGTGCTTATGTTTGATTAATAAAAGATACTGAGCATTAAAAACCTTGTTTACACAGGTTCGAAGAAGCACAAACCTTTATCTGATAATTCCTGTTGTTCATAAAGAAAAGGCTTGGGCGCATATGTGTCACCAAACTGCAAGTCTAGACTTTGCTTAGAGATAAGATAATTTCCATGACCACTAAGGGGACTCTGAAGTGTTTAAGATAACAGATATGATGTAATAAAAATGATATATGACTCTTCTTTTAACAACAGTTAAGTGTGTGGGTTTGTTTGTTTGTTGTTGTTTTTTTGCTTATGCAGACCACAGAGGCTGAATAACTGCTTGCTCAGTCAGAACAAACAGCCTATCACTGGATCTGCACTGTCTTGATTGACCGACTGCAGTTATAAAATAAAGCAGTGATTGGGAAAAACATGAAATAAAAACTGCTGGAATTCAATTTAAAAAATGGCCTGTAATTAACTCTTTTATTGTGAAGAGTACTATTTAATAACAATGAGCAGTTTTAGAAATATATGATTATTTCACAATTTTCTTATTATATTACATACAGTATTTTGTATCAGTATTTTGTATTTATTTTTATGTATTTGATTATTTATGTATTCATTTTGATCTCTTTAAGCTTCCACATGAAACTGTCTTCCTTTCATTACGTGAGGCATGAGGTTGCTGGTTGACTGTTCTCGCTGGCAAGAAGACACCAAAAAGTGGACATTAAAGAAGAAATCTGTAAAATATTTACTGTAATAAATTATAAAATTACCATGATACATCATCAGCGAGAAAGAAAACATGCCAGGTAGTAGGACTGCCTTCTCTGACAACAACGCTACAGCTGCGGTGAAATTTCTATATTTTAAATCATTAATAATCTTTTAGAGGGAGTATTTTTAATAGTTAAATTGAGCAATATGTTAATCTGTCCAACAGTAAGACAGGCTGTCACTTAACTCTAACTCCAGTGTGTGTATTTTCAGAGCAGTGGGCTTTTTTTTTTTTTTAGGATAACAAACTTAGCTTTACATTCAGAGACAATTACCAGTCATAAACAGCTGATCAACTTACAGTGTAGGACTCTTTGTCATTTGTTATTGTAAGAATAATGTTGCACTCGTCTTGTTAATTGGTTTATTGGGGAATCTGGCTGCATGACAGTTGAAAACACCAAATGACACTTTATTCTCTACATGACCAACAGTGGAATCACTGGTTCTTTCTGCACGTAAATATAGCCACTGCTGGGTCGCTGCACCTGGCCATTGCGTGACTGCAGCATCAGAGAAGCAGGCTCTTTGTATCTGATAAAACACAAACCAAGAATAGAAAAAGGACACAGAGTAATGAAAATAAACTGAATAATTTAATACATGAAAAAGGTAGTCTTTGAGCTTTTTTCTTGTTGTATTATGCAACATTTTCAGTTGTCATTTCTGCTTTTAGTATAAATGTCATTTGAATATCATAAAAGACACATAGACAAAAAAAACTATAGATGATGTCCACTCTCCTATATGATGGAAGGCTGGTTTGTCTACAGGACGTTATATCATTATATCATCATGCTTTACTTCTGCCTCACAGCACTGCCTTTGACTTGTGAGGCTTGAGTTATAGCAATGGCTGCCTCTTAATTATGACTTCTTTTGTGTTTCTCTGAAGTACAGTGTGAATGCAATGCAGCTTAATGGCGAGAATGCTGTAGGATGCAGGCACATGCTGTATAGAGGGAACCCCAGGCCAACAGGACAGCCTTAATACTTTAGTTGAGTGGTAGTGCTGTAAATAGCTGCAAGCCTCTGTAGACGTCACTGCAGAGATAATAGGCACTGGGAAAGTTGTTTTCGCCTCTCTGTAATGATAACAATAAGAAAACAGAATGTGGGGAGGAGAAAATAAAAAGTATATTATAAAGATCTGACTAAAAGGCTCTCTTCAGTTTGCTAATTAAGGATTAATCCTCGCATTGTGTGCCGTTAACAGTTGAGACACACCTCAGAGTAACTCCCTGCCCTGCTGTAGACACTGTCTCTGTCAGGCCTGACTCACAGCCCGCTGACTACAAGCCTTTCACAGTTTCTCAGCTCTCAGCTTGAAAAAGAAGAGCCTGGATTTATGAAGAGGAACAAGCAAAAGAGGTCTGCCAGGCAATTATGTATATTTTTTACTCTTACTGTATTTTACAAACAGACAGTATAATAAAGAGCCTCCATGACGTCACTCTTAGATTTCTGAAGAGGCACAGTGCAAAGTGCACAGTGTGGTGGCTCCGGCTGTCGCCATCTTGGCAGTGCCTGACTTGGCTAACTCTGGGCTAATCCAAAGATGGACAAGAAACATATTTCAGTGTACTGTTTAACTGTAATGTGAGAAAGTTACTCAGTAAGCTTCCATGTTGAAAATGGATGTGGAGAAGACAGAGAGGGACTCAAACACACAAACATGCATGTGCCGCTGTGATGCATAAACAGAACCTTGGATAACAGCACATCTGCTGGGACTGTGATTTCATCCACTGCTCAATATGCAATAACTCTGCTATATATCACTAGAGTGATATACCATTTTTTCTTCCCAATAACGATAACTATACCTGAACCTTGCATATTGGCCGATCACAAGTACTGATACCAGTGTGTTTAAATGTCATTATTACTTTTTGCTAACAGCTGTAAATTACCAACCTCGGCATGCAGAATGCTGCTGGGAAGTCGCGGGTTCCTGTTTCAGGGCTAGTTATTTACCTGCTATCCGATTAGTGCATGAATTCACATACTGGTCAATACAGATACCAGCATTTTAGACAGTATCACAGGCATTTTCCGATACTGGCATCTAGGGCTGCACAATTATTCAAAATTGCATTGAAATCGTAATATGACTTTCTGTAATTTGCAAATTGCAGGAGGTGCAATATTTGTTGAAGGCAAAACGTGTCAGAAAATGTCTACATTAATGAATGTCATGAGGCAGAGATGTCCTGTCCTACAAATCAGATTCTACAGACTTAAAAAAAAAAACATCTGCATTTGGTACAGATAAGAATAGTGATGTAAAAATTATCATTACTTCTAATATTGCAATAATGCAAAATCACAATTAGATATTTTATCAAAATTGTTAAGTCCTACTCTAAAATTTTTCAAAAGAAAAGAAAATCCAACAAATTATATTGAATATAAATTGGGGGGCGGCAGTAGCTCAGTTTGTAGGGACTTGAGAACAGGAGGGTGGCAGGTTCAAGTCCAGCATGAACCAGTCAGTATGAAGTGTGGATTGGTGGCTGGAGAGGTGCCAGGGGGTCGGTGTTGAGGTGCCCTTGAGCAAGGCACCAAACCCCTGACTGTTCAGAGTACCTGACTTTGTGTCAGCCCCCTCGCACTGACATCTCTCCATTCATTGATGCATGTGTATAGATCTTGTTTATGCATGTGTGCGCATTTCAGACCTGTGTGTGTATATGTGTAAAATAACTACAATCTCCAGAGGGATGAATAAAATATGCCCTCTTCTCATAAATGAGCAGAGAAACATAATGAATGTAGATGTTTCCATACAGAACTCAAGGGGATGACGAATAGTTTGGTGACTAAGAAAATTACGTAAATCAATGTGCGAGGGCCTTTCCAGTCATCATAGCTCAACCCAACTGAACACCTATGGGAGATCTTAGTTAGACAGCGCTCTCCACCACCGTCATCAAAACAAATGGGGAATATTTAGTTTAGCTTATTACAAGAAGAAAAATATTAAAGGATAAATTTCTGTCTTTTCAAGTCTTAAAACAATATGCACACAAATCCACACTACAAGTGTTTAAAAGTCGTCGTCCTTTTGATATAAACCATGAAATAAATAAAAAGTCAAACTACTTTCTATAAAAGAGGAATAAAAGGTTTAGTTTATGTAGGCAGCACAAACACTGCTGAGCCTTTTTCACGCTGACATCTGTATTTTCACTAAATATCAATCTGTCACCAAACACGGCTCTCAAGTATTTGTCGACAGTTATGGCGTGAATGACTGTGAATGACCAAGCTGCTAGCTCTTTTTTCAAATCATGTTCTTAAATAATTATTTTTTTGATTCGTAAGTAATTTATCTCTTTATTTTTATTTAGCTTTTATTTGCCATGCGTCACCGTTTGCATTCATACAATGACAATTTTGAATCCATCCCTTTACAGAGTGAGAAGAAGATGACCAGTGAGATTCCACCCACCATCTCCATGGCCCTGGTGAACCCCCAAATGTCCTCTGCCTCTGCAGACAGCAAGAACTCCTCCACGCAGCAGCTCTCCATCAGCGTGTGAGTCACTGTTTTAAACATTATATGAATGGTATGATAATGTGAGATCACAGGTGCAAAATATGAACAGAAAAAGAAAAATGAAACACTCAAAAACCCATAAAAAGGCAACAAAATTTGGATATATATTGTGGAACGTGTGGTAGAAAAACCCTGTGTGTCCCCTCAGGTGTGCTGTCTTGTACTCCTACAAACCACGACGGCCAGAGGAGCTGGAGCTGAGGAAAGGAGAGATGGTGGGAGTGTATGGAAAGTTCAAAGAAGGTTGGCTGCGTGGGTTATCGCTCAGAACGGGCAAAGTGGGCATTCTGCCCAGCAACTATATCTCGCCTGTGCTCAGGTGAGAAGCTGTGATCCCTGACGGCAGAATGTGGGAGCTAAATGACATTTGGATTCAGACAGTAATTTAGTGTGGGCAGGACGACATGTCATCATGTACACATTTAAATGATACATGAAGCAGAAATGGAACACTGAGGCTGGTGCTTGGTTCAAATAAACTTTTATTACAGTACAATTACTTATGTACAATAGGTACATCATCTTGTACTAAAGTGTCTCATTATTTTCTCACTACAGAACCTCGGCCAGACTCATGGAGACTAAAGCAGCTAACACGTCCTCACAGTACAACACAGTAACTGGAAAGAAACCCACAGCTGCCAAAAATCCTGCTGTGGTCCTCGCTCTGGATAGGGTAAACTCTGATGGAACGATATACTCAACAGGACAGGTCCCATCTGTGCCAAATGGACCACAGCACGCAATGTCATCCACTGGAGCTGGAAAACAGTCCCTCTATGGGGGTGCACAAGGTTGGGACACTGTGAGACGCATCTTTAACCCTCACAGAGGTGAGAGTTGACCAACCACATCTAGCTGTGTTTTAGTGAATTAGAGGTTGTGCCAATTTATAAAGGGCTGTCTTTCAAATGTTTTTTTCAGGCTCAAATCATGTCTCCCATGCGTCCAATCTGAACGTCCCGTCCAACTCACAGCATTTTGCACAAGTGCAGGCATCTGGCTACTCACCTGCCCTGCAGAGGAAGAAGAGCAGCAGCATCCTGTCTGTCTCTGGCAGACCGCTGGGCTGGATGACTGAGCCAGCAGTGCCCTCTGCTGGTGCAGTCTTTAAGGACAGGGACTTACACGCCACATTTCAGCATGACAGACAGCCGTCCAACGGGCCTCACTCAATTCTCGTCAGACCTGACTCGCACAAGAACAATATAGACAAGGTAATGTCATAGTGATGGCTTCTTATGAGAGACATGAGCTTGCATTTGTCTGAAGTTAAGTACTCGGAGTGCAATGGGCCTCATTCAGGAGTAGTTTGTACGCATTTTGTGCTGTGAAATATTATTAATGATGAAGAAAAGGCAATTTACTTTCTGAAAACACAGACAAAATGTTATACAATTATTTATTCATTTATGAAATTACAGTAGGTACAGTACAGTACAGCAAGTGGCGGTTTGTTTCTGTTATTGTGTGACTTTGGTGAATCCAAACTAAACTTTGAAGTCACATTGAAGTCAAACAATAACACAAACAAACTAAAAGATCAAGGCAGCAGCAGGCCAGAAACTCCTGTGTTCTGTGAGGTAAAATTACTTATTTTGCCAGTGGAGTGTGCTTGTTGAAGGGAGAGCGATATTGGTCTTTATAAATGGCGGATTTCCATCAAAAAAGACAACAAGGTAGAGCAGTGAAAACATTGTACACTTAAACTGATACTGTATTTTTAGGTGGATCTTTCTTTAAGTGGTTAAAATACATTTCGCTACTGACATGTCCATGGCAGTACATCGCTTAGCTTCTGTGCAGGTACTCCTCTCTGCTTCTCCAAACTGGGAACATACCGACAGCCATTTATTGTAGGTAATGCACTGATTATCAATAAGAACCTCATACAGCTCTGCAACGATAATCTGAACCATCCTTTTAAACTATTCCTGTGATCACTGCTCTACATGTGCCTTACAGTAAATATTTTACTCTCCTAGCCAGCAAAGTCAGTGCGATTCCTCACAGATGAAGACTCCCCTCCTATAAGACCTCGGACCTCCTCCTGGTCATCAGGAAATCAGGTTCCGTCCAGCAGTCATCCTGGTCCCCCTTCTTTGGAAGTGTGGGCTCCATCACTCACCCTGGGAAGAGACGGACCAGGGATCATTCTCAAAGAAGGAAAAGTTCCTACTCTCAGTAAAGCCCTCGAAACAACCACCTCAGATCTAAATTCTAACCCACAGAAACCGATACTGTCACAGCCGTCTCTCTCAGCCTTGTCAGCTCAGTTCAGCCCTAGCAGGTCAGTTGGATTTGACAAGATAGACTTGAAATTATTTTATTAATTTGACAGATCGGTTGAAAAAAACGTCTGACATATTTGGCTTTCTTTTTCCAGACACAGAGTGACCACAACACATTTAGCCCAGATGGACTCTGAGCTCAGTCTGCTTCAAGGAGAGCTCGTCCTCGTCCACAGACCTCGACCTGATGGACGGGTTCTGGTTACTCAGGAGAGCAGTGGCCAGACAGGCTTATTCCACTGCAGTGTTCTTCAAGCCCTGGAGAGGCTCAGCTGACTGTGTAGTAGTGCTGTAGTTGTGTATATTTCTATATTCTGTGTGTGCAACCTGCCAAATGACTTGACTGACCTGCTATACAACAAACATGCGTGTCGAGGTCCAAAGGTTAATACTGCCAAATGACAATCCTATGAAGGAGGTGTTTATTTTCATCCTGAGTGCATATGAGAGTGTGGTTAAATTCTCCAGAGATATATTGTGTGTTCTTCAACATGCGTGCATGTTTGTTACACATGTACTATTATAAGATTTTGCACAGAAACCCATTTAATGACTGTTCCTTGTTTAATATCCATGTTACACACATTGGTTAGTGCCTTTGTCAAAACCCACAAAGAAAACAAACTATATTTAAATATATTTAGAGAAATTATGAGGTAAAATATCTGTACTGCTTATGTGGTAATAAACTATACTTCCAGAATATCAGCAGCTTGGTCTCTTACTTTACGTGTAAACTTTTATTCTTTAACTAACAACAGTGGTGAAAGAATTATTCAGATCCTTTACTTGTGTAAAGGTACATAAGTATTATCAGGAAAAAAATCAATCAATATGCTCATTATGGTCCCTGTCTGTGTTTTACAACTATGTGTGTTGTTTTTGGATTAATATTACTGATGC
>JAJHUR010093286.1:0-36391 GCA_027495735.1 Lutjanus campechanus
CGTCGCACATCTAACTTTCCCCTTCTCACTTTCTCTGATTCTCTCTCTCCTCATTTTGCTTCTCTCTCTCTCTCTCTTCTTTTTTTGTTTCTCTTTTTCGTGTCACACTCTGCCTTCTTCTTTTTTTTAACACAGTTACAGCAGCAGAACCAAACTGGCACCTCCCACCATGTCATCAAAGAGTTTGGTGGAGATCATGTGTGTGCTGGTTTCTTTTATTTGCATTTTACATGGTAGTAACCTTGCCCGAAGCACAGGCGGTATTTCCAGGACCACACACAGACACACTGAGATACACGCACACTGTTTGGGAAGTACGGTTATTTTCTTTCTCTCAAGAGTTATTTGAGAAGATTGATACCACTCTCATGTCTGTAGCATGGCACAGGGTGAACAGAAACAGCTTGGCTGTGACCAAAAGTTATTAAAAAATCAGCCTTTCTGCCCCTGTAAAGCTCAGTCATGAACACGGTATAAATCCATTGTTTAATCCATACCAAAATCTAAGTGTAAGGCCTAACTGAATAAGAACATCCCATTCTCGTGTTGCATCGCAGACCCTTTATGTCCACACTGAATCCATTAAATATGCACTTCTGCTCAGAATTAGACTGGAGATGTAACCACTCAAGTAAAATGTGAGCGAGTACTTGCTTTATTCCTACATTTCTACTTTTTAAACAGAAAACACATTTTATATTGTTTATATTATCATTTACATGGTTTTAATATGGAAATTATTAGCAATGGTTATTTTTCTTGATCAGCGAGCTCCCTGGTGATCTCCCTCCAGAAAGCTGCCACCTTCATTAGGTTTTTGTAGTTAAATCAGGAGGTCTTGTATTTTGCATCAAAATGAGAATCAATCATTTTGCAGCACTTCCAATGCAAACAACACAAATCGATAAAAACAGGCGTTTTCATCAAAAATACTATAATACGACCCTGACCTTTTCACATCAGACTTTGTTCAACTACTTTCTTCTTTTGAGGTTTGGCTAACTGTCGGCAAGACTCCAGATTTTTTCTGAGCCAGTAGTTGCTAGGTAACTATTGACTCTCTAGCTGTCTGTTTGAACCTGTTATCTGGTGTCTTTATGCTAAGCAAGTAGTTTTATAGCTTTATATTCATAGAGCAGACCAGAGAGTGATATCAATCTTCTCATCTAACATTCAAGCGAATAAATATTTCCCCAAAAGAAACCAAGTTAACCATGTCGGTACCAGAAATTGTTATATTTTTCAGTTTTACCCTCTCTCTTTAAAAGGAGAAAGATAGATGATTGTTCGGTCTCATTCCCAAGTCAACAAGTGACATTTAACGTTTTCTTCTCAAACAAATGCACAGATAAGACTCAGCAATCAACTATCTTCCTCCTGAATCATTTACTCCACCTTTACTTGGACACTGTCAGAAACTATAGTTCCAGTTTTAAAAATAGGAGACACACAGGGTGGTCGTTTAGCTCAATTAGTAGAGCATCCACCCCATGTATGGAGGCTGTCAGTCCTCTGTAGTGGCCACTGGTTCATGTCATCTCCTCTTTCTCTTCACCCCCTTTCATGTCTACTCTTTGGCTGTACTATCCAATAAAGGCATAAAAGCCCAGAAATATAACTTTAAAAACAAACAAACAAAAGGAGACACAAACACCAGGAAGGCAGTGATTCATTCTACAAAACTGCTGATTGCATAATCAAGCTAGCATTGTTTTCTCACATTTTCATGTGCAAAATCAAATAACTGAATTTTAAAAGGCAACAAACAAATGAAATTAACTGGGCCTATTTAAGTTCACAATGAAATGAAAACGCATTTTTAACCATTTCAGATCACAATCCCAGTCATATTGTGCATTTTTTTGCAGCTTTTAGCAGCACATTATGATCCCAACACATCTATTTTTCAAATCAAATTCCTCCCAAATTTATGTACTTGCCTGCCTATCCCGTTTCACTTGGAAATGCGTCATTACATAGAAATTTCATCTGGAGTTTAAAGTGCTGCCCTGTGTTTACCGCTCCATATCAAGTCATTTACTGAAAGTCATGCTTTCTTAAACTATAAAAAATATCAAAAAGATTAAAAAGTGAAAGACAAAAAAAACATGAGCGGTAAAAGATTAGTCACTTCTTGCAACAAGATACTACTGACCACATAACCACATAACCTAATCTCACGCACTCACCCACACACAGCGCAGAGGGTCTATGCCTGATTTGAGGAGGCTTGAGCAATCGGACAGTACAGTTATGGGGTGAGCAGATCATCTTGGTATGAATATAGTCTCTTTGGAGCAATTTCAACACACACACAGAGTTGGAGGCCAAGGAAAAACACCCCCTGCCTGAAGGTGTGTGTGTGTGTGTGTGTGTCTCCCTGTTTCTGCACATTATCATGATATTCTGACTGGGACATGAGAAGAAAACCACAATGTGTCAGTATGAGTTGTGTATGTGTGTGTGGTTGAGTGGTTAGATGTCTCAATAAACAACAAGTGACTTCTCGTTTACCGCTCATGTGCAAGCCTTGACAGTAACACACAAACACACATAAAAACACACACACAACAGAACAATTGTACCTCATGACTGCCAGTACTTCTGAGTCATTAAGCTATTAGATAGCTGGCCACGAACAGACTTCTTTCTGCATTCCTCCTTTCATAACCAAAGGGTCTCACTGTAAACATTTAGACTGAAGTGCCATCAGCTCAGCCATCTCATACACATGCTTTCTTCACTTTGTATGTGTGTGTTTAAAGTTTATGCTTCTCTCTGCTTTTGTGTTCGTTCTTTCTTTTTGCTCGTCATGACTTTGTCCTGTTTAAGTAACAGCAAAATTGATAAAACACACGTGCAGGCTAAAGCATTTTTCCCAGAGGCATTCCTCGACTAGAGCGGTAATGGTATGAGTGAGCAGCATTTCCACTGGAATTCGACACTTCCAGTCGGAAAAATCTGGAATACTGGGAAGCCATGTGGCATTTTGAACTGGAAGTTTTCCCAGACTGACTGTGATGGGGAGGGGGGAGAGGAGGGAAATGAGGGAAAACCACAGACTGACGAGTGTGGATACTAATGGCAGAGAAGAGAAGAGAAGAGAAGAGAAGAGAACTGCTTCATGGGTTAAAATCTGCTCAATACTGCGTAAAATAAGATTAGATTGAGAGCAATGATTTACCAGAACACAAAGGGTTGCAACAACAAGAATTCGTTTTTAAATCCAATTAAAACTTAGTTTAACCTTAAATTATGATGCACGAAACATTGAAACTATGTTAAAACTAAGCAAGATTAAGAGAGAGTTAAAATTGTACACACTGATTAAATTGAATTCTGTTGTGCCAAAATTTAAGCTCCTATTTAAAATGTGATATTTTATTAACTTCTAACTTACACTTGAGGAGATTTAATGTTCACAATAGCTGCCCTCTTGAGTTAGATTGAGAAAAACAATAAAATTCCCTGGAGAAAGTTAAAGGACAATTTCAACCCAATCGTCTCTTCTTTCTTTCACTCCAGTTGATGATTCGGAAAACAAGTTCGTCTCAACAGAGGAGAAATTAGAGCTTTTCTGAGCAGCTTTGTTAGCTAGCTGTTGCATGAGCAGCTAATAATCATTATGTAACAACAGATGACACTAAACCACACAACCACCCTGGCCTCTGACCCCTAAACCTCAGCATCTTCTCCTCAGATCAATAATATCATGAGCAGCTAACTACTAACTTTTGAGCTAGCTACCAAACAATATATCAATAAGTTAAAAACTTTTTACCCAGCTAGCAAACAATGTAGCATTTTGTTAAACTTTAGCTTGGTAGCAAACAGTTTAACTTTCTTTTTATCTTTTAGCTACCTATCAACAATCTAATTTCTTTAAATGTAATTTCTTATTTGCTTAACTGAGATTAGTTTTTAATTGTGCAAAAGAACCCTGCTTAATTTTTAATCTGGATTTACTCATTTTAAACCTGGTTTTGCCAAACACTGATGAAAATAATCTTTATTGGTGCAACCCAGTCAAAAGCACATGAAAGAAGAAAACATAAAGCTTGCTGTAACAGCCCGGTTGCATAAGTCTTTTTTTTAATTTTTACAACATAATAGTTTTTCCATTCAAGAAGTCTTTTTTTTCCCTCCGTTCAAGGAATCCACAGTAAGATCGCTAGTTTGACCTCAGTGTGTCCAACATTTATCTGCTCAGTCTTGTGCAAAGACTTCAGTACATCGACTGCATTCTAGTGGAAGGCATAAGCTTGCTCAGCATCATCCTGACAGCATTGTAAAGCAGTGGATGCAGCACACACAGAGGTCAACCCTCCACCGGTCCTGTCGCTGCACGACAGTGAGCCGATCGAAGAGCTTACTGCCAGAAAAGTTTGGGAATCGCTCCAAGGCTTTTAAAGAAGGTTCAGATGGGGAGAGAGCAGGAAAATCAAAGACTTATGAAAAGATCCTCTCATCCACCTGTGTGTGTGTGTGTGTGTGTGTGTGTGGTCACCATCATTATGTAACAACAGATGACACCAAACCACAACACCCACCTTGGCCTCTGACCCCTAAACCTCAGCATCTTCTCCTCAGATCAATAATGATGACTAATGACGCACACAGATGCTTTGTAAATGATAGACTCCCTATACAGGTCAACAGGTCAATACTGCACTACAGTTGCATTTGAATAGTAAAACTGCAGAAATATTGGAAATGGTAAGATTTTGTTGTGAGAAATCATGGGATGATTAAGGATAAAAGATGGTTGTTGGCTTCATTAGTGTATCACAGAGACACACAGAGCCCGGATTGTTTTTGAATTGAAAAAGAGGATTCAAATGTTAAGTGTGAAAAGTTAGACTGCGCCTAATGGTGGACCAAAAACAATTTGAAATTATAAATGTAGGGTTTGTCCTGGCTGTCCTGCCAAGTTATCCTCAGATTATGAAAAAGTACATCACTTCCAGATTTTAAAAACTCAGTATTTAGGCCTTTTGGATGTGTTAAAACTAACAATAATAATCTGTTTATGTACATTTACAAAATGATCAAAATGCAAAAATTAAGGTGAAAGTGATACCATATGGTTGCTGATGATTATATTCCTTTTTCAAGTGGACACATTTTTGTTATTTGTGCATTGCAATCATTGTGGTTGGTGGTTTGAATTCTATAGCTTTAAATGGGTGAATAGGCAACTCATGTTGTACAAATTAAAACTTAAATAACTGAATATATTTAGTACATGTATACTAGTATTTTGGAGGATCCTGATTATTTGTTTTTAGAGAGACGTGGATATGCGCACAACTGCACGCAGATGATCAGAAATCTGGACAGTGTCACGTACTGTACATGGATATGAATAACCAGGTTTCTCATGTTCTGAGTAAATGTTATATCAGATAAAAGATCCAGATCAGGATAAGACTCAAAACTGAAATACTAAGTGTATTACAAGTGTTGAACTCTTCATACTAATGTGTTTATGTAAATATAAGTGGAGCACGAGTGGTCACTAAATGGTTGGAAGATTGTGAAAGTGATGTGAATCATATGCTGTGGTCTTAACAGACACCAGATCTCAATTCAACTGAACATGTATGGGAAATATCAAGTTTATATTCCCGGATTGGAAAAAAATGACAAATTGGTCAGTGGCTTTACGCTTCAAACTATGATTTTGTTTTGTTTAAAGGTACCTCTCTACAGTACATTAGTTATTAAAGTTTATGTTAAGAGTTTGTTTCTAAGGTTGACCCAAACGCAAACTCTGAACAATGTAGTTAGAAGATTATTGTAGGTGTACTGAAGATGGCAAGGTAACACAAAAAACAACAAATGATGGCTGAGGGTTCCAGATAAAAACAAACAAAAAAAACTAACTCAACAGTCCAGTTAGGAGTAATCACAACCAGCGGCCGCAAACCACAAAGAATAATCCAGAAGGAAAGCAGGAAAACGGGGAACACCGGGGAGCAAACACAGATGACCTGACAACTGAAAGAGGGAACACACACTGACTAAATACACAAAGGACTAATTCAGGGGCAGGTGAAACTAATCAGGAATCAATAGGGCAGGAAAAAGAACAAAGGCAGGAAGTAAAGACAAGTAAAGACACATAACGGAAGTTCTACAAAATAAAACAGGAAACACAACAACATGACACAAAACATAACCTACATAAGTGAGTTGTGTAATGTAATGTTACATTAAGTTAATAGAAGTGTTAATATGGGAAACCTAATCTCTAGTCACCAACAGCAGCGGAGCTCCAGCAAATGTTTTTTCCTTTAATTTGGCATCAATCAGTATATTCTGGGCGACACCTTCTGCAGACCATGTACTGTTAGTTGTGAATGTATTTGTAAAAGCCCTTTTAATTTAGACAGTCATTACAAGGCATGTTTTAAAACTGCTACATGACATACAAGACAGCATCCTCAGAAGTTTAGCTGTAAAAAAAAGAAAAGAAAAAAGCATAATTTCACATCTTTAGACGGTTTTCCTCCAGATCGATACAATTTTGGTCTTTGTCCTGCAGCTGAACTACTGTCTGCACCTCTTGTAAGGTCACTCTTGACGTGTCATTAACAAGCAACAAATAATTGGCTTTGTTGTTGTTGTGATTTATCGATAATTTGCTGGGCCTCTCAGGGTGATTCACCAAATTGGACCGTCACAGCAAATAAAGGCAGAGGAGTGATAGAGAGAGGAGGAGAAAGACAAAAGAGGCTGACAGACAGGTAGAGACAGAGCCAAATAGACAGATCGGATAAAAGGACAAGCGGAGGAGCGACGGAGGAGAGACAGAAAGACTGAAAAGAGAGACTAAGTTTAGCTCTCCCCTTAGGACTCCTCTCAGGTTCCTCTGCTCTTTTCATTGTCCTCCTCTCCTCCGTTTCTTCCTCACCTCCTCCTTTTTTCAATCCATCACAAAATAATTAACTTGCTATAAGTGAAATTAATTCCACTAATTGGTTTTAAAGGTATTTTTGGACACTGGTGGAAAAAAAAGGCTGAGGAAGAGAGAGAAAGAGCGTGTCTCTGTGTGTGTGAGAGAGAGAGACTGTGGTGGAAGGGGAGGATGGTACCTGTTCACCCAATCATGTCACAGCAGGGAGGATGTGACCTCGCAAAGCAGCAGAGGTGGCAAAAGTACACATATTCTTTACTCAAATACAGATACTCATGTAAAAAAAAAAGACTCTGGTAAAAGAAGAACTAATTCAGCTTCTGTCTTCAAGTAAAAGTGAAAAAGTACAGACTGTGAAATGGACTCAAAGTATAAAAGTGAAAAGTCTCTGATGGACATTTTTAGAATCTGTCTCTGCGCAAAGCTAACTCACCGTTTCTCTGCAGACGAGTCTTCTTCTCTGTCTTTTTTGTCTTTTTACAGTTGCTTCATCTTTCTATATCTTTGTACGCTGTTTTTGTCTTCTTATATCTTCTTATGTCTTTTACGTGTTGTTACATTGTTTTCATCTTGTTACATCTTTGTAACTTTCATCTTTGTCTTATGTTGTTTTTGTGTTGTTAAGTCATTTTCATCTTGTAACATTTTCATGTTGTTTTCATCTTTATCTTGTTTTTGTCTTATGTCTTTTTACATTTTTTTTGTCTTGTTACGTCTTTCTCATCTTGCTACGTTTTCGTCTTGTTATGTCATATTATTCTTGTTATATCTTTTTTGTAATTTTCATATAGTTGCATCTGTCCTGGATGACAGGCCAGTTTTGAAAACGCAAGTAAGTAAAGATGATGGAAAAATCTACTTCAGTACAGTGACAAAGTATTTGTACTTAGTTACGTCCCACTTCTGTCTCACAGGAAGTGAACTTAGTGAACTTCCTGACAGAATGAGGAGATATTAAAAAGTCGGATGGAAGGAAGCTGACAACGAATGATCTCCTTTATGTCTCTTCTGTCTCTCTTTTCTTTTATGCTTCTTTTTAGACCCTATTTTCTTACTACCACACCTTGTGTTGTATGCGATTCTGTTTCTATTTGCTGTGGATTCTCAGTAAAGTGCATATCTTTGAGTATCCGAGAGAGAAAACGCTTTCGTTTTGAGATGATCCTTGAGTGAATAAGGAACAGAAAATGACAGACCCAGCTTTTTAAGTGGCTTCAGAGCTAAGGTGAAATGCAGACTGACTGAAATAGCATCTTAAGATATTTTTATCTCGTCTTTCCTTTCATATTTGACATTTTATTGATGCATTAAGAACGCTAAATTGGAACACAAGCGCGGCAGAACGTCCCGAATAGACAAGCAGACCGATCAAAAAGGCGAGAAAATTATACTTGTGATGTGTGAAGGTATAAAATCCTGGCGTGTGAGTCAGTTAGATGGAATAAAAGATGTCATTCCTGTTTAGTATCATGTCCTCCTCTGGGTACTTTAAAAAATTCAGCATTTAGCTCCTGCTCATATTCACAGTGACTTACAATGAGCGAGCAGGGAGGCTGTGCGAGACTGCTGATATAGACGACTTGCCAATACCAGATATGCATTAGTGCATCCGCTAATCGCAGCACAAAACAAACACAACAGAATCTCCCAGGTGTGAATGTGTGTAACTGTGTGAATATGAAGCAGGGAGATGAACCTGTGTGCTCAGCAAACGTTTCTGGAATAAATAATAGTGCCACAACTGGACTTGTGGTCACAAATGAAGGTATTTACTCAGCTCACTCAAATCCAAAATCCTGTGCTGACATGGGTGTATACAACCATTTTCTTTCCAATATGTGTCAGTGCTCACAACCCCAACCCCAGTCCCCCCACCCCAAAAACACCTTTTCTCAACCATAGCCCCTTTTCTATACACACGTCCTGGTTTGGCTTGACTCGATTTGACTCGGCACGTCAGTCCAGCACAGCAAGAATTTGCATCTCCATTACAACAAGGCTACTCGCTTTAAGGCGTTTCTTTTAACTGCTAATGGACTTATCTTGAGCCAAGAGGCTGTAAAACGGTGAATAAAAATGTCGTATTTCCTATAAACTCTCTTTTAAATTTAAAATATTTTATCATGACGTTGCAAAATCAGGAAATGTGTTCTCATCAGCAGAACACAGCATGACAGCTGAAAGCAGTCATGAAATAGTAAAATAAAGCCGATGCCTGAAGGAATAAACAGCAAAACAGGATTGAAACTAAACTTCAAATCACAGAGACTCAGTTAGAAGCCACAAAAGTGCTGAGTGCTGAACACATGCAAACTTTTAAACGGCTGTAACTGGTAATGGAAATGGAAATCAGTGCGGCGTGGTTTGACTCATGTGACAATGGAAAAGCCCTACATGAAGCTTCGATATTCATCACATTTCATCCCACTACCATGGCCACCACCTCGCCCGCCATTCCACTGAACAAAAGTGGTGTGATCAGCCCATGTTTTAAAGAAAACATGGGCGTGTTATGAGTAGAAATGTCGAACCAAAAAAGATGTAAAACTCTGCAGGGGCCTGCATTGGTAGTGGAAAGCTTCCTAAAGTTATTAGTAAGATGATATCAGACAGCAAAACACTGCAGACAGGTTGGAGTGAGACAGGATTTTACTCATTTTCTCCATCTTGTTAACTGTGAGAACAGTAGAATGCATCACCATCTACCAAAAGTGTGATCTTGTACGTGTTTGACTGGCAAACGTGGTGTGTTTCCAAATGTCGTTGCATTATGTTGTGGCAAAACCTGAGCCATCCTCAACCTTTTTTGCCAGATGGCCGTCTGCGCCACCGCCATAGTCTCACTGAAATAAATGAGGATGATATGTTGTTTTGTGCAAATGCTGACTTCAAAACTTACTTGCGAGGCAAGAAAGTGTTTTTTTTTTTCTTCCAAGTGTGACTTAAGAATTCAGAATGCATCCAGCTACTTCGCTGCCCAGGTATGACTGTAAATGTGTTCTTTGACAACCATCCAAACACAACTTGCTGGCTCAGTTGTTAATATTAAGTCCTCCCTGTATGTTGGCACTGAGGAAACAGAGTGATTGAATTGTGTGTATTGTTTTTTGTTCCTCCTGGTGACCAAGAACCATAATACAGACACTACCTTTCACTACTACACTACTCACTCCTCTGCAGCACAACAATATTTAATTTAAAATGTTTTTTTGACGCACATTTCACCTTGAACAAATGCTGCACATCCTGCAATTTGAAAACTGCAGTTCACCATAATGCGATAACATTCTGATAAATTGTTCAGCCCTATTAGCTACTACTACAGGTGGTTATCCTAAAGTTAGGAGAGTTTATTTAAGATTTTGGAAAATCAGGATGCTTAGGTAATACACGTTTCCTATCTGAACCCTGTCATGGTTACCAAACAGACAGAAGAGTTAGGAAGTTTCTGTAATACGTCCCACGTTCTGTTAGCTGACCTCATTCACGGGTACGAGAGAGAGATTGAAAACTTTGCCTTCACCTACACACCTCCACATGCTATACTTTCACTCACCGTATCTCTGCGCCCACTCTCATTATTTCTCCAACTGTCTAACGTCTCTTCCTCAGTCCATCTTTTTCATTTTCTCTTTAAGCTCTCTATCTCGCTGCCTCTCTGAATCTGTCTGATTCAGTGCAACATATGCTGCCACTTCCCTCACACACAGAGACCAATTACGGGGGGAGGAGAAAGGAGGATGGAAAATAAGAGAGTGTGAGAGAGAGAAGGGGTGAGAGAAAGGGCAGAGAGATGGAGAGGGGGAGAGAGAGAGAGAGAGAGGAGAGGGGAGGGCGAGGGGTCCTTGGGGTGAATTATTCATCTTACGCCATGACACCTGAGGGCAATCTACCTCTCTGTGAGTCACCAGTTAAAGCGAGAGAGAGAGAGAGAGTAGACTGTGTGAGTCAGACCGGCCCAAGAGGATATTAACACCTGTGTGTGTGTCTGTGTGTGTGTGTGTCCTGCAGCGTATTGTCCCCTAAGCCGATCATGTGCCGCCTACATACGGCGACCATCTAAAGTGTAACCTGTAGCTGTCACTTACACACACACACACTCCTGAACACACGCACACTCACAGAGTCAGTAATAAGCTAGGTCAGCGCAGCACACAGCGTAAATCTTACTCACGCTGAGCCACAGCCGTAAGCAGAGCTAGCATTAACCAGCAGGGAATATACACACAAACACAGACACAATACACGCGGACATACAAAGGACACATGTGCACATGATAAACACACACAAACAGAGCTCATATACTCCAATACAACACATACACACACCATCTTTCCATTAGCTGTTATTAAATTAATAACTACCATCATCCTCTTTGCCTGTAATACAGTCTAATCTGCCGTCTCTACTCAGGCAGACCACTCTAACTGTTGACTGGATCGCCGACATTCATTAGCATGAGGCCCGCTGCCAGTTGAATTATTAAACACCCCAAAGTTTGGTGCCACTGAGCAAAAGGGGGCGGGGGGGAAATCAATTCTGGTGTGGAGATAAAACTGCTGGAGTTCATCTGAGGCGTTTAACTGACGCTCCTGTCCAAAAGTAAATTACAGTGATTAAGTGTGGTGTCACTGTCTTGCTCAAGGACGCTCCAGCACGTCGCACGGCAGCTGATGGACATATTAGCTGATGTTAGGGTGAAAGCAATCAGGTTGTATAATATAGACACGCAAGGCTACCTTTACCCCTTTTCCATACACAGATGCTGGCTTGGTTTGACTCAGTTTGACTCTGCATGTCATCTACTCACCTGAAGGTGTGTCTTTTAGCTGACATGTGCTTGTCTTGAGTTTCATTTCCTGTAAATTCTTCACAATAATAGCTACCCATTATTTTGTTATCTAAAAGCTTTATTTTACTTTTATTATGAAGCAGCAAAATAAGGAAATGTCAAATTGTCACGAGCAGTAACTAAATCCAGCTGAAAGTGAACATGAAAGAGTACAATTAAGAAGATACCTGAAAGTACAAACAGTGATGCAGGAAACAAACTTCAAACCACAGAGATTCAGTTAGATGCTACAAAAGTACTGACTTTTAAAAACGCCTTTCTCTCTGCTCTCCTACACAGACATGAGGCTTTCTGGTACACCTCAGGGGAAAAAAACAACAAAAAGACAATGGGAAAGGAGTAAATCTATTTCCCCATTTTTAGCAGCTTTAAACTTATTTCAAAAACTTGCATATATCTGCTAATTTTGATGTTAAAAAAAAAAAAAAAGTACTGGAGTGAAGTCAAACTCACAAATTTGATGACTTGATTTGACTAAATCAAAAAGGCGAAAAGCAATTTATCAAAACTTAAAGTTCAGGACCTGGGACTTGCCTGTCTTGACTGGGTGCAAAGACGTGAGACTTACTTGTGACTTGCAAAACAATGACTTGGCCCAAACTCTGCTGATTAAGTCACATGATGCAGGCTTTTATTTTGGTAAAAGTTGTTCAAATGCTGATAAGAGCTTGACTCTGTGTGATCAAATGGCCCTTTTTAAAGGTGTTTGACTCAAAAAGGAGAGGAGAATTTAATCACATGACTTAGCTACAAACGAAAAACTTTTGAAACACACACACACACATATACACACAGATATTGCAGACAAAGCTTCAATGCAGTGTCTTGCTGAGAGGCTGAAAAAAGACGAGCAGCTTTTTGATGTCTCTGTTTGTCTTTTGGCTTCTTTATATGCGTTCCACTTTCCCTGGCACTGAGCTTGACTTCCTACTGAAATTAACCAGGCAGCCCAAAAATAATCCACCGCAAGAGAGAGAAAGGGGGGTGGGGGTGGGAGAGATGGAAGTTAGAGAAAACAAGGTGCTGAAAGAGAAAGATGAAGAGAAGGGAAGAGTAAAGCAAAAAGTGAAGTGGATAGAGAGGGAAAGAAAAAAGGAAAGTAAGAAAGAGATAGATTGACAGAAAAAAGTACAGGAAACTGAAAGACAAGGATGTGCAGACAGACTCTATTCTAAGTGTGAATTTATTAGCATTCCAGTTTCCAGTTGCTACATCTTTTAATATAGTCTGGTACGTCTGTATATGCACAACCAGACAAGATGCAGTCAAGCGTTTATTCCAAATGAGGTATTCTGGACTTCAGAGATGCTTCTTAATCAACACGAGTGGAGGAGGTCATGTGTCTTGGGGTCGAGACAATAAAATTTGCCATGTGATCCACGTCCCCCAAACTCATCTATGGTCATGAGTTGTGGATTGTGAGAGAAAGTGGATGGCAGCTTCCTTTCTTGGGGTGTTTGGATGCCAGTCTGTGGAGGTATTCAGGCCAGGTCCAATTGGGGGAAAACCTCAGGGCAGACCCAGAACCCGCTGGAGGTATTGCATATTTTACGTGGTTTGGGAAGGCCTCAGGATCCCCCAGGTAGAGCTGGAGGAAACTGCTGGGTATAATGGTGAGAGGATGTCTGGGCTTCTTTTGATTGCTTTGCCTGCTGCTATACACTACCACATAACCTCAGATGAGAAAATTGAAAGATTGATTATACTGCTGGTTCAATTATCACACAAAGAATGCGATTGGGGCCCACACTCCTACACAATAGGCTGAATGTTGTTTCTGTTAAAAGGGGCGGGGCTTAATTATATCTGATTCTAAATCAAGTCTTTAACCCCAACAGGTGTGCAGGTGTGTAAATGATGTTGTCAACAATTCCTCAGAAGCCCAAAGACAAAAGGTGAAAGTTAACTCCAGCCAACAGCCCTCTCAAATAACAGTTTTAATTAATTAATTCTTTTGTCAGAAGACATCAACACAAGAGTGAAACCGGAGATCACACACCCTCTCACACACCTCTTCAGGTGAACTTGGCAGAGCTGAATGTCACCTTGGGGAACGAGCAGACCAGCTGTAGTGATTTGTAATGCACAGCTAGGTCTGCCTGCATGACCACTTTCTATTAGCCCACCGCAAATTACATCCACTCTTACTTAATAATGTATTCAGAGCACACACACACACACACACATATGAAAGCGCAATGTGTATAGCTACCATCATTTCCATACATATACACACAATGTAAACTTTAATGTAACGGTCACGTACAAGGGGCACACACTTATATGCATTGTAACCACATGCACTCAAATGCATACACACACACACACACACACACACACACACACACACACACACACACACACACACACACACACACACACATTGTTCAGTAACAATCGAACAGAGTTTTCTCATAATTAATGGATTAATCAAGAAGTAATGAGTGTGGAGTGGCTCCACACGGTGCTGATTAACACAGATGATGGAGGGGCATGGGTAAAACTCTGCAAGGGAGAAGCGTCCATGTTTGATCCCTACAGTGTAGTTGAGTGAGTGACAGTGTGACTGAGTGTGTGTGTGTGTGTGTGTGTGTGTGTGTGTGTGTGTGTGTATTTGCGTGTGGTGTGACATAAATGGTAACGCTGTTGCACAGAAACAGAAAGAAAGTTGTCTTCTGGCTTCCGTTTCCTTTTAATTAAATGTGTAAGTGTATTGTGTGTGTGTGTGTGTGTGTGTGTGTGTGTGTGTGTGTGTGTGTGTGTGATCACAGTGACTTTCTCTTCCCAATTATGGCTTTAATCCATCAGCTGGCTGTTGCTATGGTGTTTCTCTCTCCGCCCAATCAAAGCCAAGCGAGTGAGCACGCTCAGAGAGGACAATCACGTAACGACTTCAACAATAGTCTTTGATACGATGGGCAAAAGGAAAAAAGAAGTGGTGATTAAAAAATAATAACTGACCACTAATTATGAGAAAGAAAAAAATAAATACAAACGGGAGGAAAACAAGTAATGTGCACACTTTGTTCAATCTTTGTGCACAATCCTCGAGATACACCTCAACCACACAGTATATATACTGAATTTTATGTTTTCAATGTGTGCAAATGAGTAATGATACTGTGTGAATTATTGTGAGTGCTAAGATATTTATAAATCATGACCAAGACCTGAAAAATAATCAAATTAAAGTAGCTCTACTTAGCAGAATTGCAATAAATCCAAATTTTAATGTATTAATAATTCTAAAATTCCATTCAATACTGCATTTCTTAATTAACACAAGACACTTTAAAAAAATATTATGCTTTGTTTAAGTTATTTATGCTCATTTGATTTAAACAAACACTTTCCTTCTCTCTCAGGCTGCGTAATTTTCTTTCTTCCTTTTTTTTTTTTTTTACATTTATTTAAGAAGGCAGGTCAATTAGGAGAAAAGTCTGATTTACTACGACTGCACTGCGAGCACAGCTGCTCTCACTGATCCCAGGAGGGAGCAGCTCGACTGGGGGAAGCAGCGTGTGTGTGTGTGTGTGTGTGTGTGTGTGTGTGTGTGTGTGTGTGTGTGTGGGTGGGTGTGTGTGTGTGTCTTTCTGTGTGTGTGTGTAGGGATAAGCAGCCAGTGGACAGTAAGAGGTGGGACCAGTTTCTCTTCCATATTGTCCTCCCACAGAGTCCCTCTGGCGATGTCAGCATGTCTGACTGTGTCTGTCTGTCTGTTTATCTCTGATACATCACAGGCCTTTGTAGAACCAAATCAAAGTCCAATACTTCTATTGACTTCAGTGATGAATATTAAAGGAATATTTGGGTGGGGTTGTATGTATAGGAACTTACTGATTCTCATTGTATTACATGGCGACCACAGCTTGGAGAAGAAGAGAGAAGTACTGGTGTAGGGAGTTAAGCAATGTACTGCTGTGGACAGGGTCATTATCAAAACATATTTTAGCCATCTAAAAGGAGGCTCATAAAAAAGACTTCAAGTCAACTATACCTTGAGGTTAGACAGCCTTTTCTGATAGAAAACTGCTGTTATTTGAGCCAAATATCGCTACCTCTCATTCAACCAGACTCCTCCTCCTCCCTCAAAATATTAGTTTCTTTCTGTTATTGTGTGACTGTGAACCTAAACTAACCTTTTAAACACAATAACACAAAAATAAAAGATATGGGCAGCGGCTGACCAGTAACTCCCATGTTCTGTGAGGTAAAATTACTTATTTTGCCAATGGAGTCTGGATGGAGCAGTAGTTGGGTTTTATACAGGCAGTTTGCCGTTGGAAAAGGTTGTCTGACGGCAGGGTACAGCAGTGAAAATATTCTAAATTTAGCATGCATTTACACTAATATTTCTATGTGGGCCTTTTATTAAACTAGGTTTTGCTGCTGACCCTGTCCACAGCAGTACATTGCTATGGTACCTACACTGGTACTCCTGCTACTTTCCCAATCTGAGGATGTACCTGTATTACACCGACTGTCGATAAGTATATAGTACAACCCCACTTCAAATACTCCGAACTATCCCTTAATCCAGAACACAGAGTCAAATGTTTCTTCAATTGAGAAATTAACCTTTTTTTTCCCGTAAGGTATGTCTTTATATCTGCTGTAGTCAGTGTGAAAAGATTGTTAAAAACAACTATCCATAAACCGTGATGGCAGGTTTCTGGCTGCCATGGAAACAAGTCAGGACGTACCCATGACACTACATTTTAGGAGAGGAGATGACATTTGCTATATCTGACCAATGAAAGCTTTTGCTCTCTGGTCACATGATTGTTGGTGAAACATAATATTCATTACCCACAATGTCCTCTCACTTTGTTCTCTATTCTGAAACACAGAACAAAATATTTAGATTAAGCATGTCTACACATAATAATTGCACTGTGAAAAGTAGTGGGTTAGTGGATATAAATATGTAAAAAAAAAATAAAAATAAAAATATGTTGACGACTGTGCTCTCACTTGCATGGTAATGTTAGCCTGCATAAAGCCTGTGCTGTTGTATTTTCTTACTAGTGAAATGGTGCAGGTTTTACATGAATTTTAATTCTGTTTGAAGGTAACTGATGGTGTGTTGAGCTGTGCAATCTTCCACATGATTTTATTAGAAAGGTGTGTATGTTTTCTCTTGATAGCCAACGCCCAAACTGTAAAGGCACAGACATTGTTCTCTAAAATGAAGTTTATGCACTTTTATGTGTTACAATAATAAACAATAAACAATGCAATTGTGTCCAGTGTAGCATCTGTTGATTTCATACAAAAATAAATTTGAATTTCAGTTGGACTTTAAGAAACAGGAAAATTTTCTCTCTTCACAAAGGAACATTGCTTGAGTTGATTTGCAAACTTCATAATCACCAAATTCGGAGACACATGGTATGCACTGACCAGTGAAGGCATTCTAAGTATTTCCATAAAATGTTTGACTAGACTGCCTTCGGTTCAAACTTGCTGAGATGTAGACACATGTACACACAGAATATATCAGCTATGCAATTAAAAATACATGACAAAGCTCTCACTGTCTCCACAGAAATATGCGGCATGTGAACCTCCCCCTGTAAACCTCGATACGAGTGAAGGAAATGGAGAACATGACAGTGAGGGGGATGGAGCTCACGAAGAGGGAGATGAAAGGAGAGTGTCATAAAGCGAGACAGAGGGACAGACACGCTCAGAGTGAACCAGGTGTCCTGGCCTTGTCTATTTCACAGTAAACACTTTAGATGGAATACAGCTGTCTTAACCGAGGCTGACAACTCCTCCGCTAAGCATGACACGGCTCAGACGGACTCGCAGTGTGGACGAAGTCACATTACAGCTTTGCTAATCAATAATGGAAAGTTTCACTCCAAAATGAGACAGCCAACGGTGAGGACAAAATGAGTACAAACAAGAAAAGGAAACTTAGAACAACAGACTTTCTCCCCAAATGGAAAATGAACAATTATAAGCACAGCAACCATAACAATCGAGACATTATTTGACCTTTAACCTCCAGCTGGGAAAACACTGCACTGTGTCTGTCCTCATAATGATTACTGAGGTGTAGCTCGGCCCAGAGGCTACAGAAGGCAGCAGAGTGTCAGTGGAAAAGAACAGAGCAGA
Source organism: Lutjanus campechanus (assembly GCA_027495735.1). Lineage (NCBI taxonomy): Eukaryota > Metazoa > Chordata > Actinopteri > Lutjaniformes > Lutjanidae > Lutjanus > Lutjanus campechanus. Next base: position 17,896 of record JAJHUR010093286.1, read on the forward strand.
AGTGCCTGTCTCCCTCTCCATGTCTTACTTTCATAAGTGGATTTATCATTTCCAGGCCCTGACCTGTCCTACCCGACAGGACAGCCCTGCCTTGACTCAGCCCTGCAAATTACTGCTAACCCTGACCATGAAAAGTCTTTGTCCAAATCACAGAGCCTGGGACATTAAAGTAAACCTGACTTTGGCTCTGACCTCTGCATATAGATATTTTTATCCCTTATCAGAATGTGCAGGATTACATAGTGTATTCGGTCTGAAATTATTACTAAAAGGGAAAGTTCACATTATTTGATGTAGGGGTGCGTGACTGATAGCCAGTGTATTTAGCTACGGGCAGAGAGCAGAGAGGGGCACCACCTAAGCAATACACTGCTGCGGACAGGGTCAGCCACAAGAGGTATTTTAGCCACTTAAAAAAAAACGTTCACCTAAAAAATCTGTATCAGTTTAAGTGTACACGACATTTAGGAAAAAAATGTATATTTTCACCACTTTTGGTCAGTTTGGTTGGTTCGGACAGAGCGATATTTGGCTTATATAATATACAACATAAGTAATTTTCACACCCTTTCTTCCTTTTCATTATCACAACCTGTTTCTTCAGAAAATCTACTTCTCCCACAACAATACAGCCGCACCAAATGTCATTTCCTTGCATGCATGTGATGCCAGTTTGAAATTGGACTAGATAAGGCTAAATGCTGTGGTCCTGGCGTGTTTTCCGGTTAATAAGTGTTACTTACAGGTCATCTCTTTGCAAAAAATAACTACATGTTATTTTGTTATTTTCATTCTTTAAAAGTCACCAGGAATGCAGTCTCAAGATTAGCAAGTATGCCCTGTCTACAGCAGTTCATTGCTTAGCTTCCATACTGGTACTCCTCTCTGATTCTTCAAACTGGGGGTATGCCCTCTACTGCAGGTAATGCACTATCGATAACTACCTCATACAACCCCACATTAAATGATCCAGGCTATCCCTTTAATCAGATATTAATTCATCTGAGGGAGAAGAGTGTTGACTCTGTTGTGGGCACTCTGATGTGTTTGTTTTCATGTGTTTCTCCTCTGACTCATTCACCTGCCTCCAGCGCACTAAATGAACACTGCTTTTCCTGTCCGGGCATTTCACACCTCCTGTTCACATCTATTTAAGCGGTGCAGCGGTGTCATTATCAAGTCCTTCTATTCTTGAATGCCCAAATGTGCGACAGCCCGTTTCACACATCCCCGCCACCTTCCTACCCTCCTTTCCACCTTAATTTTCCCCCTCTTCTTATCCGTCACTCTTTTTCTTTTTCCCATGGCCTCTCCCTGCCCTCCATTTCTCCATCCTGACACTTTGGCCACCGCTGTGCTGTCCATGTTTCTCTCCAACGCCGCCTAATGTGCTGTCATGTTCCAATAAAATGCTTTGTGTGAGTCTGTGTGTCATTGTGTGCCTTTTCATGAGCTTGTGTGTCACGGGCCGTTGTAGGAAGCTTGGGTGATTAACTCTGATAGCCACCAGATGCCTGACTTTGAGGTACAGTCACACAAACACACTGACTTTAACTCAGAAGACAGACAGAAACGGACAACAGAGCAGCACAAAGACAAGGTGAGTGACAGCAACTGAGTGAAACCAAAAGAGACCAAAAAAAGGAGTGACACATGAAGGAGACAGACACTGAGTCTAGGAGAAAAAGTGGTCCAACATGTGTGTACAGTATGTTTTTAATACATATGCAATGTGTGTGCTGCAGAGCGCCGACTTTGTTCTTTAAAAAAAAAAGGCTGAATTTTCCTCCTGAGCTTGATTTTCAGTGAACAAACAACGCATGAGTGAGGACAGATGACTGTCACGTTTCTCCAAAACGGCTGTGATGTGACCTCAGATCAAAGCTTTGATTGGCCAGATGCCGCAGATGTTGTTGCCACTCTGGTATTTGAGCATGTGTGAGAGACGGAGTGAAAAGGGGAAGAAAGAGATTGTAATGCTGATATTCATTTACCTTAAAGGGATAGTTTGGAATATTTGACGTGGGTTTTTTGAGGTCATTTTCAGTGTACGTCAGACAGCCTTTTCTGATGGTAAATCACGACTATATAAGCTAAATACTGTTCACTCTAAACCAACCAAACTCCATCTGCGAAATCAATCATTTTACCTTGCAGAACATGGGAGTTTCTGGTCTACTGCTGCCTTGTCTTTGGTGAATCCAAACTGTGATTTTAAAGCACCAAAGTCACACAACACAAACAAACTGACAGATCAAGGCAGAAACTCCTGTGTTCTATGAGGTAAAATGACTGATTCTGTCTATGGAGTTTGGTTGGCTTAGAGAGAGCGATATTTGGCAGATATAACAGTGGTTTCCCGTTAGAAAAGGTTGTCTGACAGCAAAGTAAAGCTGTGAAAATATAACTTTTCCAAAGTAATGGCATGCCAACCACTATCTACTATTGGTAACACATGACTATGGATAAGCACCACATACAAACCCACATCAGATAAACCAAACTATCCCTTTAACTGAGAGGGCTGATTATATGACTGTACTGTATATATCTGCATGTGTGCATACTTGCATTTGCGTGTGTGTTTGTGTGTTCGTTGGAAGCCCCCTATCAGTCAGTCCTATCAGATTGGGCAGTCAACAAGCGGCTGGCTCAGACTGTGGGACTGGCTGATGTTGCCTGTCTGAACTGCCAAACACCAAAACCCTGGGCTCGCTTGTCACAACAACTGCTGTACAAAAATCCCAATATAACAGCTATATATACCTCTTCTAGCTTTGAGTTATATTCAGCCGAGAGAACATATACTGACAGATATAATGCACTCTGGAAAATGCAGACTATATTTAAGCAACAGTGCAATATTTCCAGCTAAAGGATTAGATTAATTTTTAGAGAAAACAGCTAATAGTTGGATGTTATGTCACTGGTTGACTGCTGGAATACACATCCATCAATTTTAGCCAGCTGTAGTCTAAATCTGGGGCCATTTAGATAATTTAAAACAGTGTTTAAAACATGGGTCAGGGCCTCAAGTGCTTGTTTCTGGCAGGTCCTTCATATGTCAGAAATACTACTATATTATCACTGACCAGCAGCTTGAGTTAAGTCACACAAAATTCCAAAACATTGCTGTGTATGTGTCTATGTTAAGCCACTCAACTGCTCGCTTTCCCAAAAATACAATAAGGTATTTCAAAGAACTGAAAATGAATATTTGTCTGAACTGGATTACCTTCTTCAGTATGACTGTCTGTATGCACAGCCTGCTGTTGGCAAATATTACTGTAAGTAAGCTATGTGCTTGAGCAGGACTTCCTTTCATGGCATGGTCCTCCTCAAAACACGAGTCGCAGCTTATCGCAAATTATGGGCTTGTTTTTAATGAGGGTGACTCCTACAGTGAAAGTCAACCATATTTAGGCACATTCAATTTCAGATCCCAGGGTGAGGGTGCTTCAAAAACCATTGATTTTTTTCCCCTGTTCAAGTCCCAACCCACCTTAGTAAAACACCTTACGAACCAGTCTACCGAATTCCTCAACATCTGTGCTCCAATCAGCCCTACTGTGCTGCGACACAACTACCTGCATCATTAACACTTGGCAACCTGCTGTCACATCGAGCTGTTCGCACCAGCAATAATTACCATTAGCATAAGTTAAATGTGGGAAAATTAACATTTATTACACTGCTGTTACACTGGGCTTTTGTCAGCATGAGGAAAAACTTGATTGTGATAAAATGCTATGAAAGCTGGGTGGTCCTATTGATGCTATTCTGGGGGAACATTAGCATAGCAGCTAAAATGTTACTGTACATTTGACAGAATATACAGTTTCACACCTGGAATTCTGGTAGAATACATGCAGAATGAGTATGATTTTCAAAAATGTCCAACAATGCATAGACTCATACAAGAATAATCAATCTCAGTCATCACTTATGACCCGTTAGAAGTGTGTGGTGGTGTCTCTGTCTCTCTGTATTTACTTATTTTTCTGCGTTCGGGGATAGGGTGTGAGGGCAGGACAACAAAAATGCAACAACCAGATGCCAGATCGTAAGCATGCATCCCAAAGGAAGCTAGTGGACACAGCACTGAAAAATGCAAACATAGCAAGGTGAAACACCAAATGTCCAAAGCTTCAAAATGAGAGTGAATCTGGGGTTGGCTGTCATTGAAAAAGAGGACGGGGATTAAGAGCAATGCAGAGTTGGCCCAGTTTTCTGTTGGACAGGTAGGTGCCAGTGATTAGCTTAGTTAGCCTGCTAAAGTACACTTCTGGTGTCACTGAGTTGGGGAGGAGTGGCCATGCAACTTTGAATGTTATGTTTACAAAATGCAAACAAGAAAATTCTACCTGTCATGGTTTGAGGTTCCTGTTTTATTTTGAAGGTCTTGCCTCCGCTCTTGTTTCTGTTGCTTTACTTCCTACCTTTTGTGTTTCCAGCCTTTTTTTTTTAAAATCACTGATTAGTTTCACCTGTCCCTGGTTAGCCTTCCCTCCCTAGATTACACAGCGTGTGTGTTCCCCTCATATCTTTGCCAATTTGTCTTTGTCCATAGTGTCAAGCATCTCATTGTCGTCCTCGTGTTCTTGTTGGATCTTTGTCATGTTTTTTTGGACTCTTTTTGGTTTGCCCTCTTCAGACTGTTTTTGACCTGTGTCTGCAAGACCAATCCATAAGTCTTTTTGTAGACTGACTTTACTAGTAATTCTTCTGCATCGCACCAGCTCTGCCTCAAGTAGTCTGCATTTGAATAATGGATGGAGCATTGGATGGGTTTAAACTTGGGGTCTCTGTTTAAACCATATTACATTTGTTTGTCTTGCAGGAGAAATGATAACGAAGAAGACACCGCCCAAGCACAATGCTACTGTAACTGTTCATAAAAAGTCAAGCCCACGGCAAATGGTGACGTTTAAGTTACCGGTGTATTAGTCATAGCTCTGCACAGCAACTGGTGATCAGAAGTGTAGGAGAATAACTAGTGCTCATGAAGATAAGTCCTTGGTGGATCACATCACCCACAAAGGGCTTATCTTACTGGCCTGTGATTGGTCAAAGACTCCAGTCTGACTTGATTTTTAAGCCTGAAAACAGACACAAGAGGAGGGGCAGAAGTCTAGTTTTCTCTCAGACCACTTGAATTATATTATGCATAAAGGTTATTATGGAACTTTTCCCCAGTGACGCCGAAATAAACTGCTTCCCTGACCTATGAGCACTTTTTCATGTGTATTTTCCCAGATGCATCATACAATCACAGAGTTAATCACACTTAAGAGAAATGGCCTACTGACACTTTTCATACTCGCAAATATCTGTTAGTGTGTGTAGATGAGAGACGCTGCACACCTGTCTGCTTGTTGTACATTTATGCGTGTGTGTGTGTGTGTGCGCAAGCCAAGGTAACAAGAGGGCTGAGCAGTGCGACATGGTTCCCTGTGTCAGTGTTAATAACCCAACCCTGGTAATTGGCATAGAATATTGATAGAGAGGAAAATGGCCCCAAGCAGATCTCTGCTTCATTAGCGAAGACTAGGGGGACGGAAACAGGAGAGTTCGTCGCGGTCGGAGGAGGAGAGAGGAGGGACGGCAGAGGGACGGAAGAGAGAAAAGGAAGGGAGGAAAATGAGGGATAACAGTGAACCCAGGCAAGAAGACTGCTGCTAACCACAGATGAGCAGAGAGAGAGACAGAGAAGTGATGAGAAATGGATAGAGGATCACAGGAAAACAAGATCATGTATGTGGGTTTGCAACAGCTTTCAGAAACCAAAGGATATTGAATCACTCAATAGACGAGTGGCCATGAAACAGTTCCAGTAAATAATAGAAAAACAGTTATGTCATTCTTTCCCTGACATGGTAGCAATTCATTATATTCGACTGATGTGACCTTTTAAAGGTCTCAACTGCACACTCTTAGAAATAAGGGTTCCAGAGGGGTTCTTCCTGAAGGGCTGTGGTTCTACCCAGAACAATTTAAGAAATATTTTCATGCAAAAACGGGGTTCTTCGTACCATAATGTCAAAGGGCTCTTGGTAGAGCCCCTTGGGTGGGATCTAGACTAGCTTCCTGGAGTAAAAAAGGGTTCTTGAACTAGTTCTGTTCAAGATTCTTGGAACCTTAGTGCTATCTAAGGAACCAGCCAATGTTTCCACCAGTTTTGAGTGGAACCATCGTAGATGCACAATGATCTGTCGAATATGACACGCCCACTTGGAAACAGGGAACCAACTTTTCTGGCTCCAAACCAGCTTATTTTGGATGGAAAGACTCACAGCAGTTCGAGATTAGGTGCGGGAATTAGAATGGAGCTGGTTCCATGTTGGTGGAAAAGGCCCAATAGGAGCTTCTCTGGGAAACCTTTCACAGACGGTTGTAGATATAACCCTTAATGATGGGTGCTATGTCTCTGAAATGGTTCCAAGTGGAACCTTTATAAAAGGTTTTACCAGGAACCAAAAAGGTTCTCCTATGGGGACCAGCCAAAGAACCTTCTACAGTTACAGTTAGTATCTTAGAGTGTATTCCGGCCTCCACCGTTGTTATAAAACAATCTATCACGACAATTACAATGAATTTTGCAGAAAAACATCTTCCTCAACCCCCTCTCTCCTTCCCTATTTCCCTCGCTCTCTCTGTCCCTGCAGGAACATAGTGTTTGTTTAATCTGGTATCGCCATGGTTACCCGTCTGCCACGTTGAGGTAATGTCATTAATCATCAACTTTATCACACTGCAACCCAGACGCATGCACGCCAAAGACCAACTATGACATTTTACACTGTCCACTGCTGAAAACACTGAAGGGAGCGACGTCTGAAGGTGTTAAACAGAAGCAACAGCAACAGTAAACAGGCTGAGGTGTGTATTTAACACTGTAACATTAAGGTAAGTGTGTGTTTCGGTGCAAAATGAAAATATTTTACACATACTCTCTTTATCTCTCCTCTCCATCCCTCCATCCCCTCCTTTTATCTGTATATCTCTCCCTTTATGAGCATGGTTGAATCTCTTTTGGTTGACATGACAACAGACGATGTCGCGCCTCCTGTCCTGATGACATCACTACAGGCGCCAAGCCAATCCCCAAAAAACCTATCATCTCCTCTCTCCCTCTCTATCTCCCTCTCTATTTCCCTCAGACATATTGATCTAGAATACAAATCACAGATGCGAAGAGGAGATGAGCTGGGGTATAGGGTGGAGAGAGGAGATGAAAAAAAAGGAGAAAAGAAGAAGAGGAAAGCCGAGGAAGAGAGAGAAAAAGAGGGATAGCCAATGTAACATCTGAACTGTCGCCACGCCCACTACCTTCCCTCTTCAGTCGGCTGAAATGGAGTGTGTGTTCACTCTCATTTCCATACCGGGTGACTTTGGTATAAACCACAGACACACACACACATGCAGAATCAATTTTGTGCAAGAAGAAAGGCTGACATGAAGACGTCTTGTGTTCTGGTGTCTCTCTCTCTCTCTCTCTCTCTCTCTCTCTCTCTCTCTCTCTCTCTCTCTCTCTGTGTGTGTGTGTGTGTGAGATTGAGAGGCTGAAAGACTTTCTTCAGTGTGTGTGACATGAAATACATGAATAGTAAATGTGCAACGACCTTATACATGCACACAAGAAAAGAAGACTCTTGTACTTCATCTCACACGCACACACTACAGAGTCTATAGCCATGCTAGCGGCTCTGTGAAGCTGTACTTAGTCAAAGGTGATTTTAGTTAAATGCTAAAATAATCATGCTAACATACTGGTGTTTACAAGGGAATACTTATCATGTTCATCATCTTGGTTTAACATGTTAGCATTTTAATATTTGCTTTGTCATTAGCTTTGTGGGTATTGATATTGTGTAACACTTTCTTTGAGGGGGTGTGGATAAGACCACCGTAACCATAGCATGACACCTGTCATGAATATGAAGGAGTCCTAAAAAGTGTAAATAAATGTTAATTATTTGGTCAGTTACATCATTTTTACTGCAAAGTGGACATTGTTTGAGTCTCTTAATTATCAGGACAATATAACCTGTCAGTGTCTTTGTTATGACAATTTGAGATTAACAACATGGGAAGCAAGACAACATGCGGGTAACGCTTTATTTGTAGGGACAGAGACTGGCATGACATCATCATAACAGCAACATGACGTGTCATATTCATGAAGGAATCTTCATGGATGTCATCCGGTTAACTGTGTCAATGTCAAGTTGTCATTACAAAGACTACAACCACAGTGGCATGTTTTAGACTTTTTATTAAGAAGTCATTAAATGTTGTAAGTCTTGCTATTGTGTATTTATTACTGGTTATGTTGCCTTGGTTAAGGTCAGGGTTGTCAAAGCAAAGACCTCGACTACAGTGGTACATTTTGGACTTTTCATGAAGATGTCATTTAATGAAATAAGGCATGCTATTGCATTTTTATGTCTTGGTTAATGTCAAGTTATCATAACAAAGACGACGTCAGCTTTGCATTACAAAAGACATAATGGAACAAATGACAACAGTGTTAAACATTCATAAAGATTCCTTCATGTTCATGGCTTTGTGTTATGATATACTCATGGCAGTGTCATGTCAGTCTTATGAACACTCCCTCAAATAAATACCAAGTATAATACCATGTATTGGGAAAGTTAGAAATTTGACCTGATAATGGCGCTGGAGGAAAAGACAGGATCATCAGAGTTACTAAGATACATCCCCTGGGAACCATGAATATCTGTACCAAATTTCTTGCTCATATAGTTGTTGACATATTTCAGTTTGGATTAAAAGGGTGGACTGAACAATCGACAGACATTGCCACACAAAAGATACCCTAAATAGTTAAACCAGCCATTTAAAACCCCCTCCTCTTTCTGGAGCTGGTTATAGACGCAACTCTGGAGATGGAAACACACACACACACACACACACACACACACACGCACACACACACACACACACACACACATATACTGTAAAAGGAGTCCTGTAACAAGCCTGTTTTAGCCATTATGATTCCAGAGTGTGAAAGTGAGTCTGGTCTTTTGGGAAGTGGACTGCTCTATACAGACATACACACACTAACTCTTTCTATCCCTCACACACACACACACATACAGTGTGGTCTGTGGGGAAGTGGTCCATGGAGCACACACATCAAGACTGGCCTAGATAGATGGGATGGCAGGGGACACACACACACACACACACCAGCCTCTTCTCTTTTACACACATAGACAGTCAAGGACGCTCTCATGGCCTATATAGTTGGGTCATTTCATACCGGAACATCTTACCCTTGTCTCTATAAGAAAGGAGGTATGATGAGAAGAGTGAAGAGGAAGAAGAAAAACAGGAAATGCACCAACAACTGACACGTTTCGAGGGGGAAAAAAAGAGTTGAGACACAAAAAAGAAAAAGAAAGGCCATTGGAGAGTGAAAGAAGACAGAAGGAGACAGGAATGTAGCTGAATTTCTTTGAAGACTCGCCTCCTAACCTTAGTTTCATCCTCTCGAGTCCAGCCCTGGTCACTATGGTAACGACTGATGAAAAGAGCAGAGCGGAGCAGAATGCAACAGAAATGCAGACACACTGGACAAAAAAACAGGAAAAAAAATAAAGAAACAGAACAAGACTAAAGAGAAAAAAAGACCAGAAACATACAATAAATACAAAATAGTGCATAGATCTTATATCCATTGTTCCCTAGCTACCTATTTGGCTGGTGCTTGTTGCCATGGACACTATTCAACGCAGTAACCAACGCATCTTAATGAAGTTAATGACAGATCACATCCCTCTGTCACATTTCCTTATGTTATCAATGTTGGAGAGTCATTAGCAAGCAGCTATAGAGACTTTAAAGGGACGCTCTGCCAATTTTATTCATGAAGATCATATTACTGAGTTAGTCATGTATCAAACCCTAATGTTACCATTAGATTGGGCTTGAGACTCGAAAGCCTGGGGACATAACCTGATGTCCTATAATGGCTTGTTAACTTCAACTAATCAGATCCACTAACTATATGATGCCAGTCAAGAGAAGAGCAAAAACATGTCACACTTAAACCATGCCTGTAGCTACCAGTACTTCCTCATAGGACGCTGATTGGTCCGAACCACTGTGAATCGGCCATTAGCGCATAACTGGACTTTTATCAGGCAGGGAGTGTCTGATGAAAGAGTTATCAAATTGAATTATGGGAACTAATGGATACAGTGTCTCTGGGACTTAACTCAAACTAAGAACCATTCTTTTGTCAAAACTGTGACACTAAATCACTGAAGTACGAGTAGAACTTGATTACACTGTGTTACTGACATTCAGTGGCTTGTCATGAGATACAACGACCTGCGAGATGAATCAAATGATGCAACACCAAAATAACACATTACGGAGCCCCTCCAAGGAATTATAACATCCTCTTCAATGTCTTACATGGAAGCTGAGCTGTGCTATAAATGGAAACATCTATTTCTGATCAGAACTGATTAGAACACAGCATACCTGCAGCACTTCTAAAGCAGCCCAGTATCACTTGGAAGTACGTCCATATTGGACAATTTCGCACCTCGTGTTTTTCATCCAGTGCCAACTTCGAGTGCAAATGCAGGTATTTTTAATGCAGCGAGGTGGATGGTGAGGCTGCGGAGGTTTGGACGGTGGATTGGCATGTTAGATATGCATTCAGGGGACTGAAGTTTGTCCTGTGGCAGTCCTGCAATTAATGTTTATGTTTTATTAACCATAACTGTGATCTCTCTATATGATCTCTCCATGATATAAATGCTATAATTCTGGATTTTGCAGATGTTCTCGTCTGGGGAAAGAGTTGTTCTTAAAAGGCGGCATCTTTGGACCAACTGCCCTTCCACCTCTGATTCAGAAGTGTTACTTAACCTTTTCCTGCTTGGGTGTATAATAAGAAAACTAACAGAAAATGCTTGGCACCCCAGGCTACACAACAGGCTTTTGTTACCCATGATTCTTAGCTGCGAGAAGTGATTTGACAGCTATCGGCCCGAGACACGCACACAGAAGGAAGTGCCCAAACAAATGCACATCCACACACACCCAGAGGCAGAAACACACACACACACACAAACAAATATACAGAGCCACTCTTGGTTTAATCTATCTTTCCTGGGCGCTGTCACCCAGCAGGGTGACGCTCACAGCAGAGAGTGTGTGTGAATATGTGTGTGAGTATGGGCCTATGGCGACAGACTACCTTCTCTGTAGTGCAGCTATCCATCCATGACAAGCCCACCAGAGCCCCGGCTAACAAGCAGTGGTGGAAGAACTACTCAGATCCTGTACTTAAAGTAAAAGTAGTATACAGTGTAGAAACACTCAATTGACGCTTACTAAGTACCGCCCCTTTTTTCTCTGTGTTCCAATAACAGTTGTGCAAGCTACCTAGCAAAAATTCTAGAAATGCTAGGCTTGTTTTTGTTAAAGAAAACCAAATTTTGAACATAAATGATGTTGCTGAGTGACCTGTAATGTTAGCCAAACACTAGCTAACTAGCTTACTAACAAATGATGTAGATTACCAAGTCAGTTAGCCAGCATTTTGCTGATATTAGCTGTCAGATGTAACTAGTGAGATAACAAATGAAGTAGATTAGCTAGTATATTGCAACAGAGCAAAGCACGGGTTAGCTAGCAAGCCAAGAATTGATAGCTTGCATTTTGCTAACATTAGCTATACATTTGCAAATACAAGCTGCTAAAAAGACACGTCACACCAGAATTTTTATACCACAACGATATTTACAATCAGTAGCAGCTTGTTGGGAATAAGAGACCTTATTCCATATCTTCAATTTTACAAAATCCTTCATTCCCTGCTGGGAGAACCAGGCTAAAAATATATGCACTCATGGTACTGTAACACTCTGCTGCTGTTCATAAAACAGAATTATTTATAGTGCTTCAATTAGAAAGAAGACACACTTGGAGCATCAGGAATCCAACTCCAGTTTTCTGCTGCAGGTAAGAGCCACGTGTAGTTGTTAGGACTCATTTCCTCTTTAAAGAGACAGGTCACTGTTTATTACAGAAACACATGTGCGCGGACAGTACACACGCCTCCCTTGTCGTGAAGAAGTTGTGTTCCTGCACAGAGCCTGAGGTACCTTTGTTCCTTCTCTTCCTTTTTCTCCTCTGAATCCATTTTTCCTCCCTTTCTCTCTACCTCTTTGCACGCTGAAATTAGCCTCATGAAAAATAAATCGGGAGAGATGGTACGCCTCATGTCTGGTGGTGAATCTGCTCGTGCATATACTGTACTGCATGCGTTCATCAGTGTGTATGTGTGTGCGCGGGATTAGAGCCACTAATGAGGACAGTGGTTTCATCATTCTTGCAGTTCACACAGTTCACACAGCCCCAAAAAAGCCTGAACACTCAGCTGGAACAAAGGCCACGGCTGCTCTTATAGATACAGTAAGGGTAAGACTTTCTGTCAAGAGTGGGTGTGAACTATTGACAATCTATACGTGTGCAGTGAAGTGTAGCATAGGTCAAAGCTGTAGTTAAACTCGTCATTGGGAGCAAGAATGGAAGAAATACAGTAAAAAAGACAAATGTGATCAAGACAACATGTTAAACTGAAGAATCATTTCAAACTTTATGTATATCTATGGTTTTAAAACATATTTCTTTAAGTCTGATCTGTCTGAGGTAATTGAATAATTTCTATCTATCTGTTCTATCTGAGTAGTACATCATAAGCCCTACAAATCTATTTCTTCAATGATCTTCTTACTACGAGTTGGTTTCTACTTTACAAGAACAAAACATGTGCAGCCAAAATTGGGGCTGTTAAAAGCAAGTTTTTCCTCACCACTGTTGCCAAATTCTTGATCATGGTGGACAGTGTTGGGTCCCTGTAAATAATATTATGAAGAGCACAGTCTATTTACTTGACTTGTGTTCCTTATTTAGTCATTGAGTATTAGACGTTAGAGGGAAAAATTTCAGTTTGGAAACCAAGTTTTCAGGGGCTTCTGAGCTAACCATTTTGCAAACCATGCTGCTGTATTTTCGAATGTCATTTATTTTGACTACATTTGTTTTTGTATGGCAAGAAGATCGATCGGTAGACTCTTGAAAACCACTTGAGTTATGTAATCCATCACAGTAAACATCAAGTCTGCATTTATTTGTCAAAGTTATTGTTATAAGGTTAAATTAGTGCATTTACAACTGCAACACAATGCCACAAAATGCATAAAAATAACACAACTTAACAGTGTCAAACTGCATGCAATGCACATGCCAAAACCCAATTTTGGGTGCAGGTGATATGCCAGTCCCTGCCATTCAGTGACCTTTGTTGTCATGATAATAAAAAACAGTCGCAGTTTGGTTAGGTTTAGGCAAGAAAAGTACTTTGTTAGGTTTATGTAAAGATTGCTTGTAGAAAAATGTTACATTATCAAAGTCATGTGACATAAGTGAATTTTATTAACTTGATGCAAGTCATATGGCGCACATAACTGTTATGTAACTTAAAACTAACATTAACTTCTGGTTTCACACAGGACACAAGCCCAAGCCTCCTGTGTTAAAGGTCTGTTTGACCCTTCCAACCTCCTCCATAAGCAGATGTTCTCGCGCTTTACACTACATCACGTGACATCACGAGAACGACTGAAAAATAACCTGCACGCAAAATTGGACTTTGGCATATGCACTGTGTGCAATTTCGTAGCTTAAAATTGTGTTCTTTGCATGCAGACTGAGGAGAATAAGCTGGGAAATTGGTTAGCAGTAATGTAAAATATACATGATTTGTCATAAAGGAGACCAATCTTACAAAAACAGAAGTATAGTATGAAGTCCTTGGATGGACATGATTTGAAGATGAGTCCTCTGTATTTTGACATTGTTGTCAGTTGTCAAACACACTGCTGGTTTCAATAGCCAAAGTGCTTCTTTGAAGTGGCAACACCTGACCTGAGTGATGAATGAATGACAACTTTTGACAAATCGACATTGTGTCAAGCTTGTTGAGTGACATCAATACTAAACTGATGTGTCTCAGGCGGACAAGTGGACTCACAGCGTAACTTTGTGGTGCTGCAAAATAAAACATCTCCATCATCTTTGATGCATGATATCCCCTCTGTCCTTCCAGTGTAATTATTCAGACTCAGCTAGTTGAGATTCACTGTTACATAACGGATGTGAGACAAGTATTCAGATGCAGAACTTTCTGTACAGTGACAACACAGACACACAGACACACACCCATCACTGTTAAAGCAAATCTTTCTTCCTCTCTATTATACTACAGGCCAAAAAGTCCCCACCAAAGAGCAGTGATAATGTTTCCTTTAAAATCAGATTTGAATAGCAGCCTTTGTACTGAAAGCACGGGTGCTGAAAAGATGAAAAATACAACATTTAATCAAATTGTACCTCAGCTACTTACACACAGCGACACACTATATGCATGCAGTCAAAGTGTGACCCTGACCTAGTTTGGTGACAAAGACACACAAAAAAGAACAAAAAACACAGAAAAACCATGGCTACCATTTTACAGTATCATGCTCACATTAAAAACAGGATAAGGTGGATTTATATAAGGCTTGACAAGGCCTAACACTTATATTGCCTACACAATTTTAGGAGGAAACCACATGCTATTGCCTACTATGTACACTAGACAAGTTGTTCTTGTAAGTGCATTGTGGGTTGTCCACTTTGCAGTGTTTCGTGCGTAGATCTTACAGTCTGAATTCCCCATTGGGACAATAAATGGTGTTTTGTATCATGCTTTCCTGTGGTTAGATCTACTTCGAACACTACAAACTGTTACAGTAAATGCAGGCAGATGGACTGATTAATTCATAGAGGACAGGAAATGTGGTCTCGATGAACGATAAACCTTCAAATGAACTGACGCCGAATGGCGAGCTGAGTGATGGAGAGTGGGAAGGAGGAGGGGACAAAAGAGAGAAAATAAAGCAAATTATCTACAGGGAAAGATGGATAAAGACACTTTGCGAGACAGCGAAAGAAAGAAGGGAAGAGAGGACAGACAGGATAGAGACAGAGGGGAGCGATGCATGGCTGGGCATGAATAATATAGACTGCTCTCTACTCTCGCCTCTCTTCGTCCCTTCAGCTTCTCCGGTAACTTGGGGAACATACACACATGCACACAGCTGTTGAGTTGTGCATAGAAACAGCAGCATCATTTTAATACAGCAGAACAGGAACCTCGCTGTGGACAGCCTCTATAAGCACACATGGAGCAGCACTCCTCAAGGAGTTCACAAGGTTCACAAGAAACGTGTAAACGACATGTAAGACTGAAATATTTAACAGGTTTCTATGCATCCATGCAAGAGCGTAGGTTTGGTTTCAGAAGTGGGCGTGCCGCTTGGACCACTGAGAATGGGTCATTATTGTATTGATATTGATAGTAAAATAATAATAATAAAAAAATAACAAATCTGTCTTTGATGGTTTTGATTCAAACATAACAAATATTTTTGGGCATGCGGCCCAAAATATTTGATTGATAATTGATCGTCCTCAGCTCAGAGAGTGAAAGATGCTTTAAATGATTAATTGGCGACAGAGAAAGAGATCCTAATGAATCAGGACTCTGATGACGGGATTGACAAGGTTGCTGAGAAAAGCAAACTCCTTCTTAGCTTTATTAACTACTACATGAAGGTGAGACACATTACTATATACTGAGGTTGTCCAATGCCCTTTAATGTTTTGGTGGAACTGACGTATTATTATGTACTGTGACTTAATGCCAAGCCTATGTATTTGTTCTGAGTGTGTCTGCTGCCATGTATTGTTTGTGCATGAGGTTTTATCTCAAGCTTTTTATGTTAACATTTGGGTGGGGTTGGGATTGGGTTGGGTCTTTTTGATTCCTGTCCATCACTATACATAATGCTGCATTTATATGCGTTTTTTTCATCCAACAAACTATGAACACCATGACACTCAGGTGTCTAATAATGACAGCAGGACCTGAGTTGGTCTCATTTGCAGCCTGGGAGTTCAATGCCTCGGACCAGCCCATTTTAGTTCACAGCCTCTTATGGTGTGGTTTGTAGGCTTGTAAGTTTGTTTTGAATGCTAGACATCTTGGCGCTGCAGCCGAAGCGAGCATACCTGTCTCATCGTCACTATCAACTTCTGGCACACGTTCTGTACCTTCACTTTCAAGCTGCAAGCTTGTTTTTATTTTATTACAAGTTGCTGAGTTTGGCACATTTGTCTGCATCAGCTTGGAAAGCTTTTTGTAAAAAAAAAAAAAAAAAATATTCCAGCCTTTTCAGTTCCCCTCGCATCTTCTACCATGTAAACCTCACTGTAGTGTGCAATTTGAGGCAGTGTTCAAAGTGGTTGGAGTCAAAGGTCAAATGCCATTATGTCATCAATAAGTTGCCCAGTAACAGTGACTAACCCTTACAGCCCAACAACCAGCCAGACACACAGTACATATAATGTTATAACTGATGTTTTTCTTTTGGGTTTGTGTGCGTGTTAACAGAAGACATCTTGTTATTTTGTAAGTGCTTGAGCTGAGACTATACAATGATACACTGTCTCCTTCATTTACCAAAAAATTTATAAAGTTGGGGCAGACGGTTAGTAGCCTGAGAGGTGAAACACGGGCCGAAAATGCCCATAAAGTAGACTCACCCTCATAAAGCTTATTGCTATGAGCTCATGGTAGTAAAGGCGATCTACAACGGAATATCAATATTTTTATCAACTCAAAACTCTTCTCATTTAGATTATGTCTTCTGGACACTAATGAGGACATCGCTGAAAGAGATTTTTAGTGAGTAAATCAAACTGAGACTGTAAATTTAGATGATTTGATGAGTCTAACCTCAACACGACTTTTCAGCAGTGATCCTCCGCACTTAAATATTAATTTCATAGCCAAACAGCTACATATAATTTAAGGGTCACTTGAGGTGAACGATGAGAGACAAAAACAGAGGGAAAGAGCATATGAGGTAGAGAAAATAAAAAAAGGAGGAGAGAGGGAGTATAAAAGAGGATGCTACAGGTCTGGAGTCATTATTTCCACTGGTGGCTTCAGCCAGATCAATAGAAGAGGAGTGTGTGT
Source organism: Lutjanus campechanus (assembly GCA_027495735.1). Taxonomy (NCBI): domain Eukaryota; kingdom Metazoa; phylum Chordata; class Actinopteri; order Lutjaniformes; family Lutjanidae; genus Lutjanus; species Lutjanus campechanus. The sequence continues at coordinate 35,036 of JAJHUR010093286.1, forward strand.
GTGTGTGTGTGTGTGTGTGTATGTGTGTGGGTGTTAGAGAGGTAGGACACATAAGCACATGTCCGAACTGAACGCAGATTGGACACACACTCAAAGACGGAGGCAGCCAAGCAAGCACAATGCATATGGGCAGGTGGCCAGTTGCAACTGCATACTGCCAGTGTTGGCGTATTGTCCCACCAGAAATGAAGACGGAGGCCCGATAGCACTAAGAGCAGAGGACAGCCTCTGGATAGATTTCCAATACGCAACCAGAGGCTTAAGCAAGACAGAGTCACGGATAATCCTCCCTCCTTCTCCTCCTCTATCCCTCTGGCCCTCCCTCTGTCTCTGTTTCTCGCTCATTTCATCCCTTTATTCCTGTCTCTTACAGGTCCCTCTTTTCTCTCCATTGGCTGCTCCTTTCTGTCCCTCTGTTTCCCTGCCAGCCTGTCCTTTTACCCCATCCCCTCTTGTCCGTCTCCACACCACACCGCTTTCTCAATTCCGTCCGTCTCTCTCCTCTTTTATGTCCTTTAAAACAATCTGTCACTCTGTTCTGCTTCGATCCGCCCCTCCGCTCCCCTCCATGTGTCTTATTTGTCTCTCAGATGGTGTTTTACGTTAAAGAGCAGCTGTTGTTGAGTCACATCCTTAAGTTAAAGCCATGACACACTCTGCGGCGCTGACATAAACTTCTTCAATTCTTCCTCCGCTACAGCTGCTACAACCTGCCTGTGACTAACACATCTTTAAACACACATACAGTAGTTACTGTATTCAAACCCTATATATACATGACATGTATAGTATAAAAGCACTCACAGTGTAAGGCAGTGTTCCAGAGCCTTGGCACCACTGGTCACAGGGTGTATGAGTCGTGAGTGGTTCAAGTGGGTGATTTTCACCTCTTAGTTTGTTCTTTTGAATCATTTTTATATTTCAGAGGAAGAAAAACTGCATTATATTTAGCAAGAAAAAGGCAAAGATTAGAAGAAGGTAAAGGAAAATAAGTACGATGTATTAGAATTTAGTTTTTTCTTATTTTCTACCACGGCCCATTTTATTAATTCGTTTCATACCATTTGAAGGAGTGCTGAGCACCATGCTGGTACTTTGGAGGCTGGAGCAGGGAATGATATCCCACCACATTCTACTACAAAAAGTCAGAAAACTAAGATGGACATCTACAGGTAACTCTTTGTTGTGCTTGGTCTTTTGCTCTTATGCGGTATTTTGTGGATACAAATCACTGTCCACAGATAGAAGTTAGACAGTATTGTATGCACAACTGATTTAATGAGGCACAAAAGACAGAAGTGCAAATAAACAATATATTACTACAGTTGGAAATCCAACTCTGTCCTGACTGGGACA
>JAJHUR010093287.1:0-22750 GCA_027495735.1 Lutjanus campechanus
CTCAGATATTCTGACTTTACAGTTAAATACGAATGCATCATAATGCAAGAGAACTGCAAGGAGATGAAGAGGGAGAAATGGTAGAGGAGATGAGCAGATCTACCTGTTTGTCTTTGTTAATGAAGACTCCAGTCTGCAGGCCTGGGTTATAAACTTCATGCTGCATGATCAGAGACAGTTTGACACTTCACGTTGACACTTCTGTCCATATACACATGCTCCCTCTCTGCTAGGAGTTTGCATCATGCTTTCTTGATGATGTGAGCGCCCAACTACCACAACCATTAAAGCAGAGTGGGAACACATTCACACATGTTGCATAAATACACGTCACTGTTTAATACAGTTTAAAATCATACACTGATCACACTATTCCAAGGAAAAATTACATCAGATATTTCCAGACATCTTTCCCGTGTGTGAAAAAGACAATTCAGAGGAAGGTAATTTACTTCACAGCTATGCTCTCTGTTCCAAAATAAAAGTTTACTGTGTTGAGATCTTCTCATTTTTATCAAAGGTACTCAATGTCGAGATAGAAACAGACCCAATTTTAATAATTTTGGCAATATCCAAAACAAAAACAGGCACGGCAACGTCTCCAGGCTTAAGGCCTAATCGCTGCAAAGAAGCTAATCCTATTATTCTGGGGGAAAAAAGTGTTCCAGCACTGAAATTATGGGTCATAGAACTGAGAGAATCCAATTTATCATTAAAGACAAATTGAAAGATTTTGAGAAGATTTGGAAACTTTACTCTCAGACAGAACAGAATCTTAACTACAGTCCAGGGTTGGGGTGGGGACAGAGACAGGGTAGACAGAGGGAGAGCTTGAGGTCGGTTAAGAATTAGAGGTCTTGTGTTTTTCTTTTTCCTTCCCTAATTTATTGGTATGTAGGGGGTGTGTTTCTCCTGTGTTTATATGGAAATGAAGCATGGCGATACCATAACTTGTTATCTTTGTAATGATGCTTCACAATAAAAACATCTAAAACAATGCTGATGATGTGAGCATTGAGCTCATTTTCGTGTTCATTAGTTGCAAACTGATCTCTTCAGTCGACTGTTCACCAAAAATATGAGCATGATCATGAATGTGTGTGCACTCTTTTTATTGTGTTCACACTGTTGACAGCCAGCCCCAGCGTGATTACAGGTTTATTGCACTCTGTGCTAAAACCGAGGAGAAACTCTTCAGAAAAATATAAAGGATTTGAAATAAATACGGTACAAAGGATTCTGATGATAATCTCTTCCTCTGTCTTTCTAGGTTCTGGCAAGCCTTCGAAGTGTGAGGAATAACTTCACTGTATTGACCAATGTCCAGTGTGCCTCCAGCAAGTAAGTGTTTATGAATCAAGACCAGTAATCCAACTTGCAGACACAACATTATACAGTACATTTAGACTATCTTTAAAGTCTGGGAAATCACCAAAAACTCAAAGGCAAGAGGCTGATCAGCATGTTCACTCAACCTGCAGTTCCAGTATTTGGCCACAAGGTGGAGGTATTGAGCTTTACACAGAGTGAGGCGTGACGTCTGACGCCACAGCTGTTTCCACCACTCACAGTCGAGCAGGTTAAGTAGTCCAGCAAACAAACAAACAGCACATGCACATTTAAACGTGGTAACTTAATATTTCAGTGATGCCAAAAATGGAAGTGGTCTTGTAATTTAGAAACCATCATTCCTGAGAAATTAAAGAATAGTTTCCAACTAACTGCTGTGTTGTGGTGAGGCACAAACACAGAAACACACCCACAGAGCTTCACACAGATGGATCACTTCATTGGTATGCATTTAGAGTATTTGTTGTCCCCGCTGTAATTATTCTGCACTGCTTCAGTCGCCAGAGTATCATATCTGTGTCTCACATATAATGAGGTTGAACTTGGAAATAAATGAAAAAAGCTTTTCGTGGTACAAACACGTGTCTCAGAGAAAATCCAATACTAGTACATGCTTTGCTTTTCATGTACTGTGTCTGGATAGTAAATTAAATCTGAATTTCATTCCTGGAGTGCAGCTTTAGCACTGTTGGTCCATGTTTAGTAGTCAGCTTTTATGTAGCTTCAGGTGCAACATGACTCTTTGAGCTTAAAGATGCACATTGATCGGTATACTAGTTGTAGACAGTGTTTCCCACACATAGACTTTACTTGGGTAGGCAGCCAAGGTAAATTAACTGCCACCCAAGTAGATTTGGTGACCCATTTAGCATTTTTTTTACCCGTCGAGAGAACGACGCCTTACGCGATCGAGTAACTTGGTTAGTTGACACTCCCTGCGTGCTCACCTGTTTGCTCTGCTGGTCCGGTCTGTGTGACTGTCACACTCTGCTCTGCGTAGAAACACACATACACAGCGAAACAGTCTAATTGATCCATGAGTTTAATCTAAGGCTGAAACTAATGTTGATCATTGGCAATCAACCTGCTGATTTTTTCTAAATTATTCTATTAATACTTTAGTCTGTATAGTCACAGTCCACAAAATAATGAAAAATGCCTTTTACAATTTCCTTACGCCAAAGATGATATCTTCAAGGTGCAAATTTTGTTGGACTAACGATTTAAACCCCAAATATATTGAGTTTACAATGTTGGCAATGAGGGCTCCGTCCGTATCAAACATTTAACATAAATGAGCTTTAAATCTTGCAGATTGCAAACACTTCCGTCTCAAGTATATAGGACAACCTCCTGTGGCCTTGAGATGTGAAAGTCTGTATCTACAGTAAAGCCAGTGTTTGTCTGTTCTGAGCTGCTGTAGAAACATGGAGGTACAACAAGGTAGCCTCCATGAAAGAGCAACCAGTTCCTCTGTAGATGTAAACTGCTCTTTCTAAAATAATGAAAACACAATGATCCTTATTTTCAGGTGATTATACACTAATGAAAACATAAGTATGAATATTATATTCCATTTCTGCCACTAAAGCCCACACACTGGACCTTTAAAGCTGCATCACACCTCCCAAAGGAGGTGAGACTGCAAATGCAGATACACTGGAAATATGTATATAGGGCACCTTTCCCTCTATCTCTATTCTTCATTGTGAAGGCTTGTGTGTGTGTGTGTGTGTGTGTGTGTCAGCCTCTACAGATGCTCAGAGTTCTCTCCTCTTCCACAGACTCTATTAACACTCAGTTTGCTGTACTGAATACCTGAAGCCGGTCTGACTCTGACCTACATTCGTCTCTGCCTCCCACGTGCAGACATGAACAGAGACTGAAACACACGAACACAGGAGCACAAGCAATGGACCGACTCCTTAATGCACACAAATATTGAACTAATTCACATAGAAGATTTAGAAGATGATCGATGAGTCCTTGCTGAAAGGAATTATTGACATCAATACACTGTCAGCTGCCCACTCTTCAGCTGTCACTTTCAGACGAACACAGATCCTGCACAGTCTTTTGTCCCTTCAAGATGCCACCTTTTCACTTAAAGTAGTCTGACAAATTACCTTTTATTATTTCATTTATGTTGTTAGTCAGGACACTGATTAGTCATGAAACTAATGAGCCACCCCCTGCATGTGGTTTTGTATGCTTCCCAGACTGTTGCAAAGGACGTAACTGATTCACTATTCATATTTTTTAAAAAGAATTAATCATCTCAATCAATCATTTTCATTTAAGAGTAAAGAATTATTCACATGGAGGGTTTTTATATGATGAATGGATGGAGAGAAGGCCACTGTAAATCATGTTATGAATTTGAAAGTACTTCTTGAGTAACCCAGATATTGCCTGTTCTTGAGTAGCATTTGTGCAAGTTTGAATAGGAAGTATCATTTCTAGCCTCAGAGTTTTGTTCACTCCACACATTAGACAATTAAATATTTTTGCAAAGATTGATAAGAGCAGCTGTGAAAGCTCAGTCAGTCAGATTGGGAATGGTGTTAAAGTCACCTGCCATTATAAAAAAGTAGGTTTATAACAGCTGGTGGAATTGTGAAATAATAATATTAAAACCACTGAAAAATGGGACACACTTTATATTTTACCATATAAGTTCACAAGAACTATTGGTTAATAGTAAAGTAAACCATCAATAATTATATTCCTTCCTTCAGAGTCAAATTAACACACTCACATTGTGGTTTTAATCATTTATTTTAAGTATAACACAACATTCATATCCAGGTGGATGAGGTACAAAGAGATGCAGGGAATAAAAGCAGTGAAGATGCGTCTGTGTGTGCAGACAGAATGAGGATATGTTTACAAAGACGCCCTACAGTAATGTTACTGACAGGATGTGAACATATATGATTAAATATGAAATACCAGTAATGAAATAACATATGTTCCTGACTGAACTGCAGTTGCACACTGGACCACAAGGCTCCATTATAATAAAAATACAATAAACTAATTAAAGGCATGTGATGATTATAATTTACATGTCTGATCTCTCTTCAGGAACAGTTTCCATTTCAGTATAAATTGATTCCATTCATGATCAATTTTAGGCTCTGTGGGCAGGGGGGGGGGGTATCCCAGGTTAATTCCCCGAACAGACAAAGACGTCTGTCATACTCAAAGGAAAACTTGGACGCTTTCGGAATTACGCTCATTCGCTTTTATGCCTAGAGTTATGCAAAGTGAAAATGAATGAATGAATGAATGCTCTTACCAGGATGCACATTAAATGCTGGTGAGTTTTCCTCACCGTCTGCACTCACTTTGTCGCTCCACGCTGTTTCTGTTATCGTGTCACATGTGTGGATGTAACTGAACAATGCATCAGTTAAATGACTGACTTTGGGTGTTGTAGCATGCTACGTCAGCAAGGGACATGAAATACTGTTTATGACTGTTTTGGTTATTTGCTTTCATGGCATTTAATGCATTTAAGTGAAGCTACTGAACATTTTATGAACAATACATAACACTACTGGTAGCTAAATTAGCCTCCCAGCACCACTAACGCGCACAGATTAACATGTTATCACCTGCTTGTTTAATCCAAAAATGGAAGTGAAAAAAAACAAACAAATTGTGGGTATAGATTGTAGTTTCAATGGTGTGGCACATGTTCAGTACTGAGCTGTTGGTACAGTCAGTGGATCTTTAATACGTCAGGACAGCCACGCTAGCTGTTTCCCCCTGTTTCCAGTCTTTATGCTAAGCTAAGCTAACTAGCTGCTGTCTATAGCTTTGTATTTGCTTTGCCATACAAAGGTTGAATTATTCCTTTAGCTCAAACTCAAACAACTGACCTTTTAAGCTCTCACATTACTGTTAGAACTTATATACAATAAAAAATGATATGCAGCATATGTGAAAGATATTTTGTTTTAATTTTCTAACATCTTTCTTTTTCTTTTTTCTTTTCCTTCTCTCAGGAGGTCTCCTGCAGCAACAACTCAGCCTCCAATCACCAGAGTTTGTCTCCCAGGTAAGAGGCTCAGAAGAATGTTCTGCTGTGTCTCTGACTTCTCTAAAACTGCATCAAGAACATGTTTTTTTTTTCTTACCTTTTATCTGGTGTATATCTGGTCTGAACTTTCTCCTGCCACCATTTTTCCTTGTTCTCATTATTTTCCCCTCCCTCCCTCCCTACCGCCTCTCCCCTCTCTCCTTCATCTCGTCCTTTGCTCATGAACTCGCGTACGTGACGACTTTCACTTTTTTCGCCATCTGTCTGCAGCTCCAACAGTGGAGTCCAGACTACTTTGTCATCAAGCTCATTAACCTTGTTCAAACACAATTGAAGTGGTATGTCAGACAAACACTCATGCGCATGCAGGCGCACACACGGTGCGGTCTATTAACGCAGCTCGCTCTGAGATAACAGCAAACCTCCCTTTTTCTCTGTTATCGTGGCTGAGTTTAAGCAGCTGTGTGTGTTTGTACAGTATGTGTGTGCATCTACACGTCTACACCAGTAAGAGGCAGTGTGTGAGTGCGTACAAGCACAGATGACGTTGTGAGCACTATGCATGTGAGTGTGTGCGGTTGCAGTGTGTATTGCTTGTGAATATTTCTTCGTGTGATACTAGATTCTGCTCAGCCAAGGTTGTTTGCTGCACACTCAAACTCGCAGCACACACACCCACAAATACACACATAGACACATAAAATAAATGTGGGTTTACACACACTTTAACCTATATACATCTGACTGTGTGCTTTTTGTGTGTCCTGCGTTGTGTAGGCTTTGTATTGCTATCATCATGAGGAACAATTTCAGCTGTAAATGATTAATGATTGTAGAAAGGACATTTCTGCATTGTGAAGACCCTTTTATGGTTAAGACTTGGTTTTTGGTCAAGGTTAGAATTAGGTTTAAGCTAGGCTTGAGGCTAGTGTGAGACATTTAGTTATGATGATTACGGTAATGGACAATAAGGGTGTTTCTGTGGCGTTAGTCTAACATCAAGCTGAAGTAGAGTGCAAATTAAGCGGTTTTCTCTCACATATTTAGCCACAATAAAACTAGCAGTGATATTTCCAAAAGTACGAGATTTCAAAAGAAAACTGCATTGGCTATAGTCAATATATTGATAATAAAAATGCATCAACGCAGTTAGCGACTAGCTGGTGAACACAGTGGAGCATTTAGAGACATATATTTGGTCGTGGAGACCAAAAGCGGAGCTAAAAGAAAGTGAATATTTGACTGACATTTGCCAGGTGGCCAGAAACACGACTCCAAATGAATCATAACAACTAGTTCACCATATTGACGTAAATATGTCAATGTTCACAACTTGTTTTTTAAAGATTATTTTTGATTGTTTATATAGAGTGGACTAATCATTGTCTCAGACATTTGTACATTTTGCGGAAATCATGCTGTTAATTTAGCGATACGCCACCCTGAGTATCACCTCCTGCAAGATGAAAAATAGCTTTTTAAAATTTGTATTATCCTCCTTCACTTATAATAGACTACATCAGTGACTTCAGTCAAACAAGAGACAAGAGACATTCCATGAGTGCTGATATTGAGTACAACAGCACCTGGACATTTAACTACATGCATCACTCCACTTTACAGGTGTTTTAATAACTGTTAGACCACAGACAGGACAAAAATGAGGTGTCTTGTACAGTAATGATTCAAGGCTTATAACTGTGGGATCACTGTCACACACTTTTTAATCTCACAAAGTACAGAGAAGGATACAAAAACAGCAGTATTAACAGTGTTAATCAGAGAAAATACCAGCGTTTACATGCCTACGTGTTATGGCTCTGCTATGATTTGCAATGTAGTCTATATGTGACTTAAACAGATAAATTGTGACATCTTTTCCAAACTGTTTTCACCACAAGCAGATGGATTTATACTTGCAGCTTCATGCCTACAACCGAATCACAGCCATGCTGATATTCAGTACAACAGCACCCTCTTTCTCTCTCGTGTGATATTGCGTAAGTATAGGCACTGAAGAAAAATATTCTTAGTTCTTTTGATAAAATGATGAAGTATCAGACCTTTAGGCTCACATCTGTAGGCAGATGTTCCCACTCGCAAGGCAGAACGTTGACAACAGTGACATGTGTTGTTGTGTAAAGACGGACCAAGATGAGCAACAATGAAACTGAGAACAGTGAGCGTATTTCACCATCAAAAAGGGCTAACCAACATGTTTTACATGAAACCATCTCGGGTTATCAAAGTAGAACCAGTGAAAATGAAGCCTCAGTCAGTTCCGCAAAGATAACAATGTTTTCTTCTGTGCAAAACAAAAGAGCGTATTTTTCTTCCAGCACATTTAATCAAACAAGAATATTACATGCAACAAACTTTTACTGACCAAATTCTTGTTCTGTGCATTTTTATTGGTTTATTTATTTTATTACTGAAATGCATGAGTTCATGTTATTGCAAAAGAAGAAATATGTGACTTGATAATCTATCTTTATACCGTGCATGTGCGTGTGGTGAGTATGTAGTACTCAGCATGTGATGGCATTTAAAGTATGTGTTTTTGCAACTGTGGATTGTTAAAGGTGTATGATTGGAATGAGTGTATAATGTGGCATGTATGCATCATTGTGAGTAATGTGAGTGTGTGTGTGTGTGTGTGAGTGTGTGTGTGAGTGTGTGTGCTGTGGGGAGGTGTTCCTGTGGCTCTGATTGACGTCAGCATGCCTGTATGTGGCTTCTGTTGACTTCCTGTCAAAGCAGATGGACTGAGTTTTCACTTCCTTCTTCAGAACCGCAGCTCATCAGGTGCTGTGTGTGTATGTGTGGTGTGTGTGTGTGTGTGTCTCAGAGTTTGGGAAAATGTGTGAGTGTGCGTACCTGGTAAAGCAGCTCCATAACGTGCATTATGACCTTTCTGTGTAAGGGGCAAACCAGTTCGTCACTAAATTACGCATTATGATCAACTTAATTTCTTTTGCAACACGTCACCTAAGTTCAAGCGCCAGTGACTGCAGGGGCTCTGCAAGTAAACAGACCACTCATCATTTATATGCATAAAATTCTTAATTCTCTGCAGCTCTGGCCTGCATTTGCCCTATCAACTGATTTTTTTAACATAGCATAGCAATGATTGTCATGAAATTATACATGAAGTGTAGAATTTTAGGTTTAAAAGCTCATTAAAGGATGAGGGTCATTTTATCTTTTAGTTGTTATCAACAAATTCCATGAAAAGACCAAAAACCAACAAGAAATTTATCCTGCTACCACATATTGACTGTCAGAGCTCTGAAGTTATTACTCAGTTTTACTCAGTTTCCACAAAACTGTGAAGAACTGAAACTAAATGAATTGTTCCTTCATTACTATAAACACAACCAGTTCATTAATGCTTTCCACTCAGCTCATTAAACTAAAAAAGCAGCATAAAGCTGCACTGAAGCATTGTTTCAGAAGACATTAAAGAAAATGTCTAATTTTTAAAAATGTCTCATTTTATTTTGCTTTTTTATTTTAGTATTGTTATTGTAAAATTTTAAAAAATAAAACGTGTTGCTAATTTCAGCGGCAATTTGTGTGTCTGACCTGAAAGAAAAAGAACCCTAATCTGTATCATTGGTAACACTTGTGTTTACTACTTCGTGTCAATGTGGCTGCTATAAAAAAAAAGGTACGAAAATAAAGGCAGAGGGCAGAGTCTCTGCAGATACAGACACCACCACCACACACTTGTAGGTCATGAGTGATGATTTAAAGGGGTTATTATTATATGAGTATATATGTTGTTGTTTTAGGAAAATGCTGCATATTATATTTTTAATTAAAATCAGACTATAATGGTGCAAAAGCCTATTATGTGTCACTTGAAGAATAAATAGTCATTTCATGGTTCCATTTCAGAACTTGAATTTATTCACTTTAATCCAAAAGATAAACGTACTGAAATGATGCAGGGTCTTACTGGTAAATGCTTTAAATTCTTGTAGTCGGGGTGAGCGCAGTCAACACCTGCACCACTGAGTCAGAAATGTTTTTGTATAACTTCAGATCACATCCTCACTTCAGACCACCGCCTGTTCACATAAACACACATCCACAGCCATACCTGCCTCGCCACTATCTCCCCTCTCTCTCTTTTATTTATTTTCATCCCGTTTAGTTTTTATTTTTCCTTTTCATTCATCTGTTTGTCTCGTTCTCTCTCTTTATCATCACTGAAGGAGCAGGAGGAGGAGGAGGAGGAGGAGGAGGAGGTGGAGGAGGAGGTGGGGGGGCAGGAAGTGTGAGGCAGGAAGAGAAGATCAGATTGTTCCTGTTTTGCTGTCTCTAAACTGTTGTAACTTGACGGAAGCCAGGAGGAACTGTGTGTAGATGAGAGGTGTGTGTGTGTCAGTGTATGAATGTCTGTGTCAGCCCACAAGAGAAAAATAGGATGCAGGGAGACAAAGGCCTATTGTGTGTGCCCACACACTGCACAAACATGCACATGCTGACACAATGAAATGATACGTAAATACCTGCAGTCCTGCACAATCACTCTGCATTACACACAGGTGAACCTGTTTCACCCTCACTCACGACGCACATTTAATTCTTCTGATGCTGTGCACAGACATGAATAATATAAGGCAACAGCAGCATAGCTTGCATGTTTTGAACGTCATTCATGAAACAAATCAAATGAATGTTAAGTCATGAGACGGAAGGCAGGTGCACCTTCCTGAGTGAAGTGGAAATGACAAATCCAGCGGCACAAAAGGAAACATCTCAATAGTCTGGCCTCAATTCAGCATGTCATATAATAATATAATATATAAGATGTTAGACTTATGTTATGTATAATACGTATTACTTAATCACCCTCATAATATAATATTTAATGAAGTGAAAAACTGAGCCAGATCCATTTATTGTGTGCTTTAACAGTGCTGCTGTCTCTCACTGTATGTGCGGTGTTACAGTTGTCAGTGGTCTTGGTGGCCTTCTGGTTACCCAATGTCCCTGGTTCAATTCATTTTATTTATTTATTTATTTATTTATTTGTTCCTTTCATGAAAGTGGACAACATAATTTGTACATACATGCACTCTACAATTTCATATCAACAGATCTGTGTTGCATGTCAAACACCTCTCAACTGTCACTATCCAATTATCCAACCTGCACAACTGTTTAAAGTGCATTACATTACATTCATTTGACATTTTGTCTAAACTGACTTAGATTTTTTCCCCCATACATACATCAGGACAAAGTTGGAGTTAAGTGAAGGACACTCCAACAGCATAGTTGTGAGAATCTCACAGCATTATGTTTTTTTGTTTTTTTTTTAAATTTTTGCAGGTCAAATAGATATTAGATGACTGGGGTTTGTGTCGAATGGAGATTTAAAGCCAAAGCTAACGGCCAAAATACATGGACATAGACGTAGCACGACAGGTCAGCCACAGGATGCAGCAGAGAAAGTCCAATCTAATCTGCTCCACTGACCACGGACATCTCAGGTCTCATCCCTGTTGGTGGTAAAAGATCAAAATAAATACCTAATTGTACAAGAGGCTATGTGTCATAGCAGAGCAACCATGTGGGTGTTTTTATATTGTAAATCAATTAAAGCAAGTGTATCCATAATCCTGTAGTCAAAAGATGTAGTTAATTTATTCGCTTCCAATTAATACAGCCTACACTTCCGAACCTTGCATAACCAACTGCATTATCACTTCATATGCACACAGTGAGGCTGATAATCTATTATCTATCCTCTTCTCAGAGAACACAGCTGGCATTATGGTGTTTAGATCACATACTGTAGTGAATAATGTGGAAAAGTACTATTTAAACCAGCCATCTATGTTTTTAAAGATAAGCCAGAAGTTATATGTAAATTAGGCGGCTTCTTTAAAAATGTTCTCGTTTGTTCAAACAGTTTATGTTGTATGGTTCGATGGTAAAATCTCCATTTTTTACTTGTTTTCTTTCTTTCTTTTTTTGGTGCACTCCAAGGAATATCAGTCGTGTTTTTAAATGTACATTCAGGGGAATGTCAGTCAAACTGGTGTCGTTTTAATTCTTCTAAGAATGGTTTTTATCTGATTTTGCAAATGAACTCCTCAGTTCATTCCTGCAAGGTGCCATTGTTCCGTCAGTATTGTATTTGTTGTTTGTCCTACCTGGACCAATTCTATCAATGTTATCAGGTCCCGCCCATAACCTCATTCAGCAGTGAGTGGAAATACCCACAGAGCTGTGTGTGCTGCTAATTATGTGTTTATCAGCACATCGCATTCTAATGTTTTACTGTCAAGGCATGAAACCAAAGCACTGACTGTAATATTGTCCCGGCTATTTGTTCAAACTTATCATGTTTCAGTTGTGACCAGTGCCTTTGTTACAACACAGTCCCCTATGCCATACCGGGAAGGAAAAATACTGCAAAACACTTTGTTATTTTCTCATGAGATAAGGGTGAACATGGCACAGATAATCTAAATTAGATAAGACAGTTTATAATTTGAACATTTGTGTCAAAGGCCAATCAGTTAATGGGATTAAAAGACATTTTGTACAGTACATGCCGTTTTATGGAAGTTTATTGCCATGTTTAATGTAGAAAATACTGAAAAATGTCCATCCCAGTTTTTTAAAGTCCAAGATGATGTCTTTAAATGTCTTGTTTTGCCAGTCCAAAACCTAAAGATATTCAGTTTAATATGATAATAAGTGAAGAAAAGTGGGAAATTTCCATATTTAACAGGCTGAAAACAGCATTTTCTGCCATTTTGCCTGAAAAATTATAAAAATCTTTCTATATGATGGCACTTGTAACTTATACTGCCTTCAAATCACAGTTTTCAGACATAATTGAAAAAAAAAAACTGGTCCTCAGATTTCTGTCCCTTTCAACACTCTTGTAATTGAGTGCTATAATGAAACTGTGACGGAGGCTCATTGTTTTCACAGAGCCATTATCACGTCATAATCACAAACAGGTTAGTGAGGTTTTCCTCAACATGTAACGAAAATTTCCACAGAATAGAGATTCACTGATCCAAAGCAGCTGTTCTGTGTCATGGTGCCACAGCAGAGCCAGGAAATATTCTGCCCCATTTCTGCAGCATTTAGCTGTGAGAACCTCACAAAGGTGCGACCCGGCTTCCTGGTCAAGTCGGCCTCTGTGATGAAACGTTGTCATACAGGATACATGCGAGGCAAAGGGCTCTTGAACTCTCCCGACCTTATTCCCATACGCGCTGTGTGTGCGCATGTGTTGGGCTACTCGGTAGTGTGGAAAGGTGTCAACAAGTCGGCTTTTTAAATCCCATGGTGCCCTTCCATTGTATCGGTGTTTTCATATGAGGCGAGCAGACCCCCTGTGACATTTTCTCAAAAAGAAGCTCAAAGCTGGGAGCTGTTGTTTCATCAACACCACACAATAAGTGTGAGATAACTGAGTGGGTGAAAGGTGTTTGGACAATGTGAAACTCTTATGCAATAGGGTAGAAAAACATAGCTGCTGTATATGGTATACACACATAAGAACAAGGCTTATGGGATGGACGGTATGAACCAGGAAATTCTTACTGAACGAGCGAGGTCGTTGGTAAAAGCTTGTTATTAAAATACAACAGTGGATAAATTTAGTGCTGCTGCTAAATTTGGTAAACAAAGTTATGGAAGTCCTTTGTCTGTACAAGAGTCGTTGACTGTTGTCGACTCATTTTTGGTCACGTTAGCAGCAGGACCGTAATGGATCGTAATGTTGGTTGGCAGGTCAGGCGGTCTGTCCACCTCTTTGGTCTGGACTGAAATATCTCAACAGCTGTTGTTTGGATTGCCATGAAATTTTGGACAGAGATTCATGGCCCCCAGCGGATGAATCCCTCTGACTTTGGTGATCCCCTGACCTTTCTTCTACCAAGTCAAGAACAAAGAGAAAATAAGGAAATACAGGCAGAGGGCAGGGTCTCTGCAGATAGAGCCACCACCACACACTTCTAGTGGGTCATAGGTGATAATTGAAAGGGATTTTGTGTATTTATGTTGAAATAATTTTACCTGAAACATGCTGCCAAACTGTCTTGGACACTGATGGGGTCTCGATTGCCGAGATATCATCAAATTGATGTTTGACTTATACAAAAGTATGAATAAAATTAGTCTTCAAAAGACGACAACTCTCGTAACAGAGTGCTGGATTCTCCTAACTCCTCTCAGCTTTGAAGAATTCTGTGAATCCATGTCCATCTGGTTTTCTTTCTGTTTCTCTGCACGTCATACAGTGGTAACAGGGCACAGCTGGGGCAGACACAGCTGGAGTGCGTGCTTGGCACCACTGTTTACTGAGTGTGAAAATACAATACTCTTGTAGTTCCATGTGTCACATCCTACAAATTCAGGAGTGAAATGTGTCCTCATCAGACCTGCTCTGAGAGTTTGCTAGAGTCAACCAGGGAAGGGTTAATTATATTGGTTGGTATTCAGTTTATGCTTCTTTTATCCGGGAAGATCCTCACCTAATCTTCTGAGCTCTGGTTTTAGTCATCCGCAAAGAACCAGATCAGAAAAATAAAACATGAACGGCTTAATTTTTCATAAGCTGCAAACCCAATCTGATGAATCTTAAAACAACTGTTACCCTCAACTTTTAAGGTATAAGAATGTTTTATCCTCCACTGCCCATCCCCAGTTACATAACATCAACTTAAAAACTGCACAATTTCCGTTAGTTGTTCTGAGCTGCAAAGTTAAAAACTAGAAAAATAATCATTCCTGCATAATTTGATCAAGTCACGGAAACATATATAAGATTGGTTTCATCCGAGCTTCTCTCTGTGCCAGCAGGGCTTCAGAGAGCAAAGGTCAGAGAATAAAGAGGAGCTCATCAATCTCTTTATGAATGTTATTCAACTCAGGCCTCGGACAACCCTGCGCTCCCTGTACCATACAGTGGCCCAATGCGTGCAGGAATGCACTGAGGAGGTCACAGGGAGGAGGACAAGAGAGACAGACCAGGTGGAGGGATGAAAGGAGGAGATGAGGAGTGATGAGGTGAGAGGGCAGGAGAGATAAGAGGTTTCCTCAGAGGGGAGGAAGAATACGCAAGAAGGTGCCGGAGAAGATACGATGCAGGGAAAACAGGAAAGAGGGCTGGAGATGTGGAGCTGGAAACTATTCAGAACTTATCATAGTACTCAGACACCTGTCATTAGTGTTTACGATGTGGCTGATTCATGTGATACTTTAGTCAAGTTTAGGTCACACGCATGCAAATATCTAGCTAACCAGACTAAGTAATGCACTTAATTAGCTAGTTTTAGCCATAAACTTTTTTTTTCTTCTAAATCTCCGCTGTATTTGCACTGTCCTTATTGCAGGAGAATGACACTGATCACAATGTAAAAAATTTAAAAATATTACATTTAAATAAATAATAATAATGAACTGTTTGCCAAGAGCAGACAAGCACAATGTACAGGAACAGAAAAAAAACAACAAATTTATAGTGGATATAAAGGTTACAAACTGTAAGAAATTAATTCAAAAAACATTGCACAGCTGAAACATAAAAATCATATTACATGATAAAAATAATGTCTGCTGCATTTCAGATCTTTATTTGATAGTAGATTGATTACATTTTACATGATCTTAACACACAAATAATCAATCATTGATCATTAATGATTATCATCCTTAGTGTGGATATTCTGTCCTCCAGGAGGTGCATATTTTGAAGGAACTCTGTTGATCTACAGTATTTTGGCTAATTAGCCATAGAGATATTGCTAATGGGAAACAAAACACAGTAAACCTGTCTGTTACCTTCTGCACAAATATAAAATTTACAAGAAAGTGCCGCTCACAAACAATTTAACATGGTAAATTTAAATGCAAATTAATTGACCAGCTTCTGCTACAACATGTACAAAATAATTCCAACTGAAATAAGAGATGGAGAGTCGGGGTGGTGGATATAAACAGGTGCTGTGGCCTACATGTTGAGCCAGAAGTGCAAACCCTCAGGCAGTCATGACGCACTCTACTGTGTGTCTGACATGATAACAGTTTGGCTGTGCTCTGTGTGTCTTCAAAGCACAGGAAATAGACATGAGCCAAATCAGGGGTTGATTGCTATACATCAGTCGTTACACTCTAATGATCCCTCTAAACAGTCTTCCTTGAGGTGCAATGTTCTGTCAGTAGATTTTGTTGTTGGTAAAAACATATATGACGCTTCATGTGGTGTTCATGACTGAATGCTGCAGGAAAATTGCACGTCACTGCGTCATATAGCTATATGCAGCACTACAGCTTTACTCCACACACTCTACACACAGATACACACACACACACTGGCATTTATTTACCAGGATCTCATAATAGTTTGTCATGTGACACGCCCGGCTAAAGCCAGAGGCTTCAGTAGCAATAACTCCTCCACAGCGGTGCACCTGTCTGGGGCTTCTCACTGACGCAGCCCGCTGCCTCCAAATAGAGACGAATATCTGCCAGGGTGACCAGTGTGTTTATCTTACTAACACAAGTGTGTATGCATGCACGTAAGGGTTAAAGATTTTTTTTTTTTTATAAGTCAAGATTTGATTGAGTGCTGTTCAAGAGCATTACATGGTAAATACCAGCCTTGGGTCAGCACTGCTGCTGTGTAGAATCA
Source organism: Lutjanus campechanus (assembly GCA_027495735.1). Lineage (NCBI taxonomy): Eukaryota > Metazoa > Chordata > Actinopteri > Lutjaniformes > Lutjanidae > Lutjanus > Lutjanus campechanus. Next base: position 16,071 of record JAJHUR010093287.1, read on the forward strand.
GGGCCTTGAGTGTTGGAGTGTCATATAGATGCTTTAATGTACTGCTCACTTAATACTTCAAGAGAAAATCTGAAATTAATGGTCCAGTGTGTAAGATTTAGGGGGATCTACTGGCAGAACGGCAGAAATAGAAACTGAATCTGCAGCTCCCTTTGGCTTTATGGTGCTTTCTAGCAGCTTTCAGGTTATTGTTCAGCTGTTCAGCTGCAATTTTAATGTTTTGATTCACTCACTCGGTAGCGTAATAGAGGCTGTTTTAAGAGAAGCTAAAAACAGGGACAAGGTGGGTAGATTCTAATGCGGAATGAACTACTTTCTTTTTGGGGTATAAAATCTACTGAAATTTCTTTAGAATCTACCGGAACTACTTTCTTTCTACTAGGAAAAAAGGCAGTCTTACACGAGACTGTTCACAGCAAGGTCTGTGGTTTATCGTGAGTAACCGGGTTATGATTTTTGGAAAGTGGCACAGAGCTTTTAATTTTACAGATGTGTTTTGTTTTTTTTTGGTGCTTTGAGCACCACAAGCCAAGTGCCTTTTAGTCCCATTATATTGGAGAGAAAGCAGGCGTTTCTACAGCCGATATCTCCAAACATCTGCAGCTCACGCCAAAATAATCTGGAGGGATAAATAGCACTACAGGGCCAGGGGAGAAATAAGTATTTTTGATTTGGGGGTGATCTGATCCTTTAATGTGCAACAAATTACACTGCATTGCTGGAATTTGGGCGTATCACCCATCACTCAAAAGTACAAAGATGGGAGAAGCTGTTGATGAAGTTCGTGGAAATTTGTCGACGATGCGGAGCTGCCATCTGTAAGCTGTTTACCAAATTAATTTAGTAGGACAGGACTGATAGGAATTTACTAATGCTGTCATTTGGACTCTGGAATTACACGTCAGAAATAACATCTACATTCCCCGTGGGGCAACAAACCATCTTGGGTAGGTGAGGTAATGCCTGGGCCGCTGCCAGCCTCGTGGTCTCGATATGGCATCAGTTCAATGAGGGATATTATGGCAGGGCTAGCGCATGTCTAAATGTCACAGATACAGTATCTGCCAACCTGTCATTCTGTCTCTCGCCTCACACTCTTCCGCGCACGTCCACAAAATGCCAACATGAGCAGTTGCTATGGCAGTGGCTCCCTCCTTTTCCTCCAACCTTGACTCTATTCTGGTCAAAGCCAACCTCCATAACCCCATCCCCCCCCCCCGCCCCCCTTTCTCTTTCTCTTTCTTTCCTCTCCTCTCTCCTCTGCGTTCTCCAGGTGTCCAAGTGTTGGGAAATGTCTTCTTGGCCTTGTCTGTCTCTGTGTTGGTCTCAGTATTTCTGTAACTGGGTGTCTTGTGTTACCTGCCCTCTTAACTACTTCCCGCTCCTGGCTACTTTAACGGCCTCAGTGGGGCTCCCACACCAGTCTGGCTACTGTGCAGACCCCCAGATATTACGCGACACAAGAGTAACGCAACCTCATCCTGCGTCATGTTTGCAGGTTTGAGGTCAAAACTGGATTAAATTTCATTAAACAGACGGAATCACTGGAGGTCTTAAACACGTCTGAACCCACTCAAACTGCTTCAGGTATCCAGGCAGAGTGTGCTATCACTGGGCAGGGTGAAGAGCTGAAACCTTAGAGAAAGACTTGTGTGGAGGTGAGAAGGTGTAGGTTTCTCTGACGGGAACTGTTTAGACAGCTGACAAGTTAAGCTGGGATATCTGTAGAATAATTTACCTCTCTGATTTACTGCAACTGCTCTCTCAAGGTAAACAAGCGGAGCGTAGACGTGTGTATGTGTTTGTGAGCCAGGCAGTGTGTTTTGTTTGTCCATGCCTGACTGACTATGTGAGAGGTCCTCATGGTAGCGCCCAATGCAGGCAGCATGTGTATGTGACCGTGTGCTATTATCAGATAACGATGACGATAAATCCCAGAGTGGTTCTCCTTTTCTTTTTCTCTCAATGAATTTTGACACACTTCCTGATGGAAACATATGGGACAAAAGGGCTCCTATCATAACCTGGAATCCACAGTCGTGTGTTTGTTTGGGCCTTCACATGATGTTTTGATCTTTACCACACAGATGACACTGTTTATCGGAAACTAAGACGACTAGATATTGGCACTTTTCATACATGTTGCTGGAAGCAGTGGCGCATCTCCAGCAGCATGCAGGTAGCAGCTGCTCGCTGACAATAGCTGAATGAATGATAGCAACAGCCTGTGAAGTTCAGCCCGGCTTATACAAAACAAGGGTCATACTGTATTCAGTTTACAGCTGCTGCTGCTGTTCATTCACTAATGATGGAGCACCCTTTTCCTGATTATTTCACACCAGGGCTGAAATCAAATTATTTTGGGGCACGCTCTGTTTGACTACTAGATCAACCTTACATGGATATATATATATTTAAGGAACTGTATAAAAAATTACTAGGGCTCAACCAATTATCAGCCTGGTTGATTATCAGATCAGCATTTTTTAAATCTCTATCTGTAGTCTGTAATCTGTGGTTTCACTCAGTGTCTATCTGATTGGCTGAATGTCGAAAACACACAAAGTTTTTTCATTTTTAAAAACTGTGTAGGGTTTCTAAATATCAGTGCATTCATTGTCATTATTACCCAAAATATGTCATCATAATCTGACAGTTATGAGTTGGGACACAACTTGTTTGCTCATTACAAAAGTCAAAGCACAAAGAATTCAAGATGGCATTTGATTATTTACACCTCAAAAGTGAAACGGAAAATTAGCTTTTAGAGTGACACAAAAAACCCTTCTTAAAAAAAAATTAGCATACCCTCCCTTCAGCTGAGAGACAAATTATTAGTCTCCCCCTCATTCATTTTTATACAGTCCCTATATATCTGCAGAGGGTGAGGTTTCTGTTAACAGAGGTAATTGTTTGATATACAGTAAGTTGCCAGTTTATTAGGCACACCTAGCTAAAACTAATGCAGTCTAATATAACAGTCCTGCCATAAGTACTCCCTTCAAAAAGGTTATAATGTTCAGTTTTCATTGAGACTGTCTGAAGAGGTGTTGATTTAATTGTATGGAGGCTGAGAGGCAGAGAGATGTTTCTGTTATTTAGCCTACTGTCATTAATATAAATGCAGCTGACAAAATAATAGACACACCCGTCAATATAACACAATACAGTCCAACAAGTTAAATGTGATTTAAGGGCAGGGTAGTTAAACCTTCACGAGTATAGTTCACTCCAGGACACTCCAGGGTGTCCCTGTTTTGACTGTGAGGCAGAATGAGGACAGATTGGCGTTCAGAAATACGTCAAACTTGGCGTGACAGGTGCACTCTGGATGCACATGTGAGCAGATGTGCACAGACGACATAACAGAACTTGCGAATGCATGTAAAAAAGGGTGTGAGTATTATCTTAATGTGTTTGTCACAGACACCTTTCTGTCCATGGAAGGAAGTCCCCACTGGGCAGGATTGTGACACTAATGAGGAAACAGGCCACTGGGACAACAGCAACTTCCTCACACACACACACACACACACACACACACACACACACACACACACACACACACACACACACACACACACACACACACATACACACACTGACATACAGACATACGCACTCTCACAGGTGTTTAGACACCCCCCACAGGCTTTTTTCTGCAGCCGTTCATCCATCTTTCTGCGTGGACAAATGAGTTCCTTTACCGTGACAGGGAGACAAAGAGCAGACGGGGTCTGACCTGCGTCACAGACCCCAGCATGAAAACACTGTTGTCATTACTCCATTCACAACTCGTCTATGATCCTGTGGGCTGTTTGGGTCTTAAAACCAGTTCTACACAATTATTCTTGACAGAGATCTTGCTCTTCTTATTGATCCTAATGTCAAATAAACACATTTAAACAAAGTGCCACTGTGGAATATAACAAACTGTATCTCACTCAGCTGTTAGATTCAATTTAATCACAAAAAGTGGAAACATTTTTAAAGCTCAAGCTAGAGTAAGTGGAAGTTTTTATAGTGTTGACTTCGTCTGAGACTGTAAAGCAAGTCCTTAATGTTTTACCACAATGTTACGTGTCTATTTAATGTCACTTTTAATATAAAGTTGCACAATAACACATCTTGCAAAAATTTTAGCCACTATTGACGTGGGTTTAGAGATAACTATGTCAGTCCACCACTTTGTCTAGACTGAGATATTTCAGCAACTGTTTTATCAGCATGAAAACTTAATACAGATAATTCATGGTCCACTGCGGATAAATTTTTTATGTCTTTGGAGATCCCCTGACTTTTGTCAAGCACCATTTTGAGAATTACATTTGTGTTTTTTAGGATTATCATGAATGTCTCCCATAGGATGAAGTGTCATGACTTTTAAAAGTGATCCTGTGACTTTTCATGCAGCTTCTCACACTGATTGGCTGTTGTGCGAACGTTCAAACAAGACATCCTGTCATGGTTAAAAAGTAGTTCCAAAATGAAAGTTGTGCCTGGATGTCACTGTTAGCTGGATGTCTTCATGGATGGTGTAGTAATGTCAAAATATGTTGTCAAGAACAGGCCTATTCAGTTATTCTGCTGAAGTTTATGTACATAATGTGCATTCAGCAGCTTTATTCATCCTAAAAACTGTAAATAATAAGTCAACTAAGTCTAAAAGCAAAAAGTCAACATTGGCTTTTGTTTTCTCACAGGACTGGCCCTCTGGGTACAAGTCCTGTGTTTGACCTATTTATCAGTCACAGCATGCTGCCTACAAGACTGTCATTCTTTATACTGCGTCATCCGACTTTATGTCAGAAAGTCCCTGAAGGCAAACTTCTCCCATTTGCAATCAAAGACAGCGTGTATGAAGATTTTTGGTTCTCAAGAACACCACAGGCTCAAATAAAAAAAAGATGAGACAGGAATATAATTTACATGTAGATGTAATTAAATGGCCAAAACATTTACAAAATGGATCACAACCAAATAAATTGTCAATCAAATGTCATTCTATTGCTACAAAACTAATGACATTCCCATCAGCCTCAGATGTACTTTGTGACGCTACGCTAACACTAAACTATGATGATGATCATTGTTAACATTGGGATTTTATAATTGAGCATCTTAATCTTTAATATAAAGCACCACCGTGCCTAAGTCCAGCTTCACAGAGCAGCTAGCATGGCTGTAGACTCTTGGGCTGTGTTCAAAATTGCATAGGTTACTAACAGACTGGTCACACTAAGTAAGTGTGTCCAAACAGCGTAGCTGTATATGGCCAGAAGTGTGCTAGATTAGTTTACTGGACACACTCAACTCCCCCAAAATGCATGCATCTGTGTAAGATGTGGCTGCAAGAGGCATAGTTAGATAAAAATAATTTGATTGACTGCAAGTGAACGTAAAGCGGTAGCTACTTAGGACTAAAGCACAGTTAAGAGGAAAAACTGTGATGTACTGTAGAAAAAATAAAATATTTAATGAACACTCAGTGGTAGCTCAGACCTGTAATGTGATGCAGAGGAGATGTATTGCTTCAGTGTGAGCAGCCTGCTGGGACTGGCATACTTAATCCTTCATTTAGTAAGAATTGTATACAGTGTATGTAGTGTGTAATTTTGAACACAACTTTCATTTTGTCAATGGAAGATTTCAGTGCCCAACAAGCTGTACAGAAGTTAAATTTATACTTCCTTCTACCTGTCGGGCAGAGGGGTTTTTTGTTTAGGGGTCTGTCCCGTCAACAGCTGTCTTGGTGAAGTTTTTTTTTTTAAACTTAATTTTAGACCTAAGGGGAAATCCAGTGTTGTAATATTTAGGTTTTTACTTCCTTTTTGTGCTGAAACTATTGTACGGCATCTTACTGAAGTAGTAACACCAGCCTACTTTTTTTTAAAATGTATTTTTGTTGTAGTTTTTATTCTGTACATTTTTATGGTTAAAATTAGTTGAGAAGTTTTTAATCCCTGTTTTCAGTTTGAAAACATTCAGTATCATCAAGCATAATAACTCCACTGTTCGCAGGACAATTAACATGACAGGTGAAATTATAAACGTGTGGATGAAAGATCAACAGTGTAATTACATGGAACAAAAGCGGAGGGGAAAGTAGTTTACTTTGGCGGTCAGGTTTGTCTCTCATGACTCATTGTCAGTAGGTGAACAGTACGAAACATTCTTCATGTTGTTGACTAAGCACACACTACTGGTGACTTTTTCATGCCTGTGTAAACACTTTAGAGCAGTTTAAACAGAGTGGTATTGTTGTGTGGTGCATGCAGGTGCTCTGCTTGGTCACATTGTACAGTCGGTGTATCGACAGAGAAATCAGTGTAGAGAGAAGACTCTGTTCTTAGCAGTGGCAGATAAGACTGTTTACCTTCAGTCTCTCCTTGAGGAAAAAACCTCAGTGTTTGTTCTACACAGGGATGTGTATATTGTACCCATGAACTAGTTCTTCATGTCTGGCTGTGTGTGTATCCAGTGTGTGTCTGTGCTGTAGATCTTCATCAGTAACAGTCTAATGCTTTTCTCAGCTGACAGACAGACCTCCACAAATCTGCTTCTGCTGTCTGTCTCTGTTCTGTTTATGGTGTCCTGTGTGTTTCTGTGTAAAAGGTGACATAATAAGGTTATCAACCTGATCAAGCAGAGCTTTGTGTTTGTTCATTTCCCCATTCCTG
>JAJHUR010093288.1:0-15204 GCA_027495735.1 Lutjanus campechanus
GGGAGTGTCCACTCGGACGGACGGAGCACAGAGGGGAGGGGTGTGTGTGTGTGGGCAGGATGCTTTTTTCAAATTTTTGTCAACGTCTCAATCTTTCTCAACTGATTCTCAGATCGTATACTACAGCTTTAAGTTGGTGGCTTTGTATGATTAGCAGTGGCTACGTTGGGCACCTGTCAGCTTGTTTGTGCTTCACTCTAGTTACTCTAATTTTTGTTTGTTGATTAGTATTACACATGAAATTAATTTTAGTATACAGGACACAACTTCCAGGGCCATCTGGAGCAAAGCGTGTGGCAGGGGGTAGGGCAGGTGACATTGCTATCTTATACTTAGAGTTGTCATTTTTGCTTCATCTGCAATATAGCAATTGAATTTGTGCCTAGTCTGTGGGGCCATGGGCAGAAGGTCTAAAAGTGGTGGCAAAATGAAGGCATGGCGTGGTACATTTGCTATCTCGTGCTTGGTGTTTGTGCCACAAACCTGCTAAAACCTGTTCGAAGAGCAGAGGCTGTGGTGCAATAGGTCCATCTGTACTAGATAGCAAATGTCACATTTGGCTGAGGTGCAAACACACATCTCCCTCATCACAAAACACCTTTCGTTTAAGTTAAACAGCGTGTGTCTCAAACATTATTCTCACTAATAAGGAATAAGGAATTATTATTATAATTATAAAGCCTAATAAATCTCAGTAGACCTGCAAAGTGCGCACAAGATGGGATCACAGATGTCAGATCATCTTTAGCAGATCAGTCAGCATGACAGCTGGAGCAGCTGTAGTGTTTCTCTTTATCGGGATCCAGAAAAACAAGGATTAAACAATTCTGGTCTATAAAATACAAAATTATGTTACATCTGACAAGGAGAAGAGAAAAGTATGTGTAATATCTGATTCTGTTCCCACCACCCACATTAGTGTTCGCAGGATGGAAGAGTGAGAATGGGAGCAAGAAATGAGGATGAGGAGACAAAGAAGGAGAAGGAGATGGAAAACTGCCTCTGTGAACTTTCCTGCTTTGCAAACCTGCTTTGAAGGCCTCCTGCCGTCTCCACATATTGCGCGCTTTCACGTTTTCACTTCTCAAATCAGGAGATCCGTCTTCTCAATTGAAAATCTTTCCTCATCCTGGTAGATCCGCCATCGCGCTGCCAACGCTTGTGCTCCTGGTGCACCTGCTTCTTAAAGATGATGAGAGCTGACTTTCTGATTGGTTTATTGCATGTTCAGTCAAAAACACACCCATGAATTAATCAAGGCACCTGTGCACAGCTGATAGGTGGATTATGTGCTGTGTGACAGGAGTGCAGGGGGCGGGACAGGGCAGGATGGCGGGATGCCATTCCTTGAGTAAATTAAAACCCTTTTGCCTTACACTTTCAACTTGCACTTTAGATCAGTGTAAGATAGGGGTCTCAGTCTGCATAACTTTATAGGAAGCAACTGGGCTGACATCTTGGGATTAAATACAATCACAACTGTGGAGTCAGTTCGAGCAGCAGTGGCCCCTATGGCTGAATCCTTTCAAAGAAATAAACTGGACTTAACATTTCTGAATAGCTTCCTGCTTGCCACAGTGTGCCGTCCTAACCATCTGTTGTTCACTAAGTGAACATCTGGGTGTGTGTTTGCATCTCTGAAGGCTTTCATGCTTGCCTGCCTGCTTGTTTCTTCCACAATCAGAGGCTCTCTTTGACAGAAGTGTAAGTGTTGCCCTTGCTCTCCATCACTGACCCGTGTAATATCTGGGCTGCTGCCTGGGTCGGAGGCCTCTCTGGGTGGGAACGATGACAGGAGGGCGTTTCACCAGTGCCAAAGAGTTGACCATGCATACGGCATGTCAATTAGAGATGCTCTAGTTCTTCAGAGGGCAGACACACACTGGACAGGAGAAGAGAGAAAGTCATGGGACGAATGTGAGGGAGAAGGAAACTTTTCATTACACCCCAAAGCCATTAAAACATTTAACATATTTTGTGAGAAATGCAGCAACAAACACACTTAATGGTCACTGCAACATGCAGATTTCTTTTTGTGTGTTTCGTGTAATCACAAATATATGTTGATACACTTCTTGAGTTTGGGTGTTACCAAAAAAAATCATGTTAAATATCCAAAATGAATGCTAAGTTAAAGCTGAATTTGTACTTCATGCTGTCTCGTTTAGTCTCTCACATGTATTTCCCTCTCTCAGCCTCTTGGTTCATATACATATGTTTTCCAGCTGTGCTTATTATCATATCAGAAAAACACCACATAACAGGAATGGCTGTGTTAACCTGCTAGAATGCCCCAGGGGAAACAAACTGCTGGGTCTCTATTAACTCATTTCCTTTCCCTCTTTATGCATCCCTATGAAGTTTTGTTGTGAAGTAATTTAATTAAACACGAATGGAACTGGGAAAATGTACAATGTAAACACAAATCAATAGAAATGATGATTTTGGCAAAGTGATTTCTTTCAAGACACTTTAATTTAAAGCAGCATTTGATGTATTTTGGCTGTAAACACAGCATTGCCTTTTAAAGTTGGTGATCACGTCAGTAAACAATTGCTCCCTTACACATCCAGGAAATATGGAACAGCATTATCATTCATTTAAGGTTGTGTTTCCCTCTTCCAGGCAAATGTAAGTTTAATATTCACTCTCACTGTAGCTCTGTTTTTGGTCTCCACCAACTCCTGAGGGAAACATCTGTTGCTTTAGGTGCCGAATGCTCAACTGTGTCCGTCGCTGTTGCCAACTTTGTCTGCCACCTGATGCAGGGCAAGTAGTGTGCAGTGGGTTAATCAGACCTTTTTCACTGAAACAATGCTGAACCAAACAGGGATGTTGCAGGCTGTGAGACAAATTAAATTTGGCTGAGTGGTTAATAATATGTTTCTCTTATATAATGTTAGAACCATGTGAGCACTCAAACGTGCAAGTGTGTAGATTTTGTTCTTACATTAAAAAAAAAAACATGGTGAATACTAGAATCAAAATGATGATGTTCAAAATGTAAAAAAAAAAAAAAAAAGTTCTTCAAGTATTATTTCATTTTATTTTAATCTGCTCCAAATTATTGCTTTTTTTTTTAGCCCTAACTATACATTTTACCATTTGCTCTTATGTGAAGCATTTTGTGCGTTGCCACTTAAAATTAAAGTTATTAGAACCTCAATGAGGTTTATTGCCAAGTAAGTTTACACGTACAAAGAATTTGCTTTGGTCTACAATAAACAACAATAAACCCAGAAAGTATAAAAATATAAAGAGCAAGTACTGCAAGTTAAGAAGCATAGGTAGGAAAATAGGAAATTGACAATGACAATAAAAAATAACAACAACAATAATATGTACAATATACTATTTAAATGAGAGATCTCATTATCATTAATGTGAGGTAGCATGTAGCCTAATTAGAAACACTGCACATTATGTCAAGCATTCACACTCTGACTTCAGAACAGTTGACCAATCATTTCCTGTCAATAAGGACTCTTGTGTAGCACTGGATTTTAATTACACTGTTGTGCATTCTCTCTGTAGAATATGAGGGTTATTTAACATACAATATTTTTATGAACTCATTGATATGAAGAATTTATATATTGTATGACCACTATACACTAATGAGAGCCTGTGATAAGATTTGAAAAACAACTTATGCACTCACTAGAAATTAGCTCCCAATAGTCTAATTTATTCACACAATGTTACAGTCAGATACCAAAGACCTTCAGAGAGCTTTCTTTTCTTTAAACCTGTATATTTGCAAAGCAGTTTTTCTCTAGTGATCTTGTTTGATCTGCAGCAGACGCACCATACATTTTTACAGTTCTAATATCCTGTGTTGCTTGTGCTTATTCATTGGAGTGCTTCCTTCATTAATATAAGAGCCCGAGTGATGGTGATCTGTCTTTGCTGTGCCACTTTACTTGTTGGAAAAGTGTGGAGTATGTACGTATGTTGTATAAATTATTAATATACATTTTTTTTTTTTATTGCTGCTTGTTTTATGGTTGTGTTTCAACTGTTATACTTGTAGCTCAGGGACACTGCCACTAGCTGGAAAGTGGAAACACAACAGTGATATAATATCACACAGCCAAGTTTCACAGCAGTTTGTGAATAGTCTTGACATTTAATCTATGGATTTATGTATGTTTATGTACGTTAAAACAAATGCCCACTTTTTTGTGACAGTCAGCACAACTTTTAAAAAACTAATAAGGATGAACGTAGTTTAAAGAACGACAAAGACCACATAGGGAGGAGGTCAGGGTGGATGGATGGGTCAAACAGTGTCTCTTTCCAAAACTAATGACCCGGTTACTCAAAATAGAACTACTTTAGAATCTACAGGAACTACTTTATTTCTCCTAGAAATTAGAGAGATGACAGGACATCTCTATGGCGGATATCCCTAAAACTCAGAAACTCACACCTAAAAACATCTAGATGGATAAATAGCACTACAGGCCAGAAGCAAAATATGTAATTTTGATTTTGCGGATGAACTGTCCCATTAATTAAGTGAGATATGTCATGGGCAGTCATGTAGAAGTTACTTTGAAAGACACTCAGAAAAGACAGAAAGCCTGGCAGGAATACAAAGAGGCAAATATGAGCCTTGAGAGTGAGTAAGAAAACATAAGTCAGACCGATGACTCAAATAGAGAAAAAAGTTAAAGTGAAATTTAAGATTCAGCCCAAATTTCCAAGTTAAGTATAATGGCAAACATTAAGGAGCTGCCAATGAGCCTTACAGTCACATCACATAACCCATAATACCAATAATGATAATAATAAGATCGCTAAAATTTTCCCTCCATTGAAACACTGATTCAAATAACCCTAAAAGTCAATGGAGCAGAATGTTGGTTATGTGTTTCTGGGTTTTTAGTCAAAATCTCCTAAATATTATTTTTTTACTAGACAGAGTATCCAAATCTAGGGGGAAAAAGGATAAATGTACATAAAAAAAAAAGAAAGAAAGGTAGACAGAAACAGGTTTATACACTCAAAAACATGACTCATAAATGATAAAAAAGTGTTTACCATGTCAACTATTTATCTATATTTTGACTGCATGCCAACCCAACGTGTTAAACAGCATAAATGCACAGCAGTGTTTGTGACAAGTTTCTGAAGAAGAGACTCTGAAGCCTGGAGCTTGTGTTTACAGTTTGCTGACATCTTGTCAGATTGAAGCCAGTATAAATTGGGCAACAGAAGCAGAGGGAAAATAATCTATTGAGACCCACATAGATAATTTTAGTAATCTATTGAGACCCACAGATGTGGCATCTGACATGCATCACAACAACCACGCCTTGTTTTCTATGAAAGCCCACGTACAGACAGCGTGTTGATACTCAACTGTCCTGTTCATTTGCATTGAAGCACGTCAACTCTGGAAATAATACAATTCTATCATGCAGTACCTCATGTTTCCTTCAGGCAATATTGCTGTGCTGTTTCAGCATTGGACTTTACAGCGATCACCTGTCAATGAAACAGGCCCTCCAGTGTGATGTTTTTCTGTAGTTTGGTGACTATCAGTGCTAAAGCCAACCATATGTTTTCACCTTTATTTACTGCAAACAAAGTCACGTTTTACTCTTCAGATGAAGGGTTCATTGCATGGGTGAAACATGATCGATGCGAATCGATCAATCAAATCAGCCATTTTTAACTCCTTTTGCCATGCAAAATAAAGCCATTTTAATTTTATACAAACCCTACACTATGCATTGGAATATTTTTGAAGGAGACTTGCAGTTTTCTTTTTTTTTTCACTGAGGCTGCTTCACATGCTGCTCATGCAATGAGCCCTTCACCTGAAGAATAGGCACAAAATACCTTAAGTCTCCAAAGAGCACCTGTATGTGAGCAACAGAAAGAACCAGCAGCACTTCCACTCTATTGTCATTAAGTCATGTTTTATTTCTCAATAGATTTTTCCTTCCACACACGGACTCTTTAAGACAGCATGTGTAAAAGACGTGTGGTAGCAAACCCAAAGTGTCACACGTGTTCTTTAAATAATAGCTTGCCTGACTGACAGCTGAATAGAAAGACTCGCGCAGATGTGAAGGAGCTTAGTGAGGTGGCCAATTTCCCAAAACAGCAGCTGCCAGAGGAAGGTGAGCAAGTGACAAAAACATTTTTGTGCATCATATCATGACAGCGACATGGACTTCTCAGACTGAGAGAGCGGGCATTGTTTTCCTTCAGAGTAATTGCTTGTCTTTTAAACTGTGAATTCCCTGTTTCCCTTTTCTACCTCGTCTCTGTCTGTATCTCTGCTTAAGACTGTTTGGTGTTTATGTCTGTTTCTGTGTGTGTGTCCTGCTGTGAGAAAACTGAGAGCCAACGAGGCCTACCAAAGTCCATTCAAAGATCTCCTGCTGAGATAGAAATGAGCATCTGCGCACACACACACACACACACACACACACACACACACACACACACACACACACACACATATACACTTACAAACACACCTCTAAACGTGTATGTGTTTTGGTGTGAGTTGCTTGGTGCCTTAAAACTGGAGTAAGTACTTCCTGAGTAGCAGGATGTTCTCTGTTTCCCAAATGAGTCTTGGCTGGTAATTAAAACCAACAAGGCAATAAAAGCAAAATCATGTTGATGATGCATTTGTTCTCTCTGCGTTTCTATTTCAGATGCTGGATTGTATTTTTATGCATGGACATTTCATGGCTGGAGAGGAATTTCAGAAAGCATAAGGCACCGTCTGGCGGCTATATTAATAGTTAGCTTCTGTACTGTGAGACCAGATGATGACGTCAGATAAATACATCTGTTTTACACACTGTCTAATTAGCCTCTTCCCTGTTCTGTAAATTCATGTTAAATTAGCCTCAACACACATATTCCAGGAATAACCAAAGGAAGCGGAAAGCTGTACTTGGACCATTTGTAGTTCTCGTTTGAATCACTGTGAGTGCTACTGGCATTGAGTAATAGAAGTTTGAAAACAATTAAGTAGAAGTCTGAATATTCTTTGCAAAAATACATGGCTGCAACTAACAGTTATTTCCATCAACAGTTCATCTGCTGATTCTTTTCCTGATTAATCGATTCAAAGTTATTTGGTCCAAGATCCAATCCAAGATTTCAGCTTTCTTTAGTCACAGAGGACTAAAGAAAGCAGCAAATATTCACATCTAAGAAGCTGAAATCAGAGACTTTGTACATTTTTTTATTTAAAATAAAATACTCAAAATGATTAATCCATTATCAAAATAGTCTGTCATTAATTTAATAGTCAATTAATAATTGATTAATCGTTGCAGTCCCACAAAAATATTCCTGCAAATGACCAATAACTGAGACTTATCTGGAAAACACCATGAGACCACAGCATCCCCATCTTTACATGTTTTTCTAAGAGTATATCAATGCATTTTTAAATAGAAGGCCATTTGAATACCCCAGCAAACACCTGCTTCAGAGTAACTGAAGCTAAGATGAGATAATCCTTGATAATAACCTTCACTGTGGCAAACACAATTTAGTATTGTCTTTTCTCATGAAATACAAAATTGATGTTCAACGTAATATGATGTATTTATACTTTGCAGGCTCCATACTGCTCATATTTACACGTTCACGTCTGAGCACAACATACCACCAATTCTGTTTCAGTTTAGACACACTTATCCGACAAAGCAGACTAATTTTCACCAAATGAATAGATAACACACAGCACGAAACTAAGTGACAATACAACAAACTCTTAACACCTCTCAAATCATAAAGAAAGCATCTGCTCTTCCACTGTCATTTCATTTTTTAGTCCAATAAATTCAATTTTTCATTGGCAGTGGTAATTTAGTGGGTAATAACAGAGCGTTCATTTCAATTTCTTTGACGATCAGATGCCTGGTTCCTTCATTTCAGTCATAAATGAGTCCCACTTTTTGTCTAATGAAGAAAAGTGTTGAATAAAGCACATCTGATGCAAATGGACAGCTACTTTTTATCAGTCCAAATTTTATCCACAGGGGTGTTTGCTGCTTCTCCCAGCGCAGTCCTCCCTCCCGCTCCTCTCTTATCCTCTGTGTCTTCCGCAGAATGGCAAATGAAGGATTTTTGGAGGATTTCTTACTCCCTACCCTCGACAAAGCAATGACAGACAAAAAAGCAAGTGGCCTGGTAATAATTCTGTCATACGGGCCACGGCCAACTCGTCTAGTCATGTCTCAGGCAGATAAGGCCTTTGTAGGGGTTTCTGTCTCTGCTGTCTGCCGGAGTAAAAGTTTCCAAGGTCATGGATATGCCGAATTTGGTTTTTAGTGCTTAAGAGACAAGTTGTAAACAAAAGAAAAGTCGAGGTCACAATGTTGTTTGCTTTGTCTTGGGGGTTCAGTAACTTTCTCCATCTCAGTCCCTTTTTCTTACTTCTCTTCAAACCTGCATATCTCTTGCGGTCTCATTCTCCATCTTTTTGCACTCGCTTCCACTGTGTAAACATTTTTTCTTTCACGCCTGTGTGATTGTGCGTGCGTGAGAGCATCTCAAGTGTGCGTTTCGGGGTTATTTTTCCGTGGAAACTCGCAGCAAATAAGGGGATAGAGGTGCAAAGCACAATTGGCTGGGGCTTAACTTACTTTACATAATTGTTGCCTATAAATGCATTTCCAACGTCAGGGGTTTAAGCGCGTGATACGCTTAACGGAGAGAGAAAGAGGGCTGAGGCTGCTGCAAGCCCTCCTGACGATGGAGATGGAGCAGAGGAGAAAGAGGCAGAGACAGGGGTTACACGGGGCAACACGAACAGGGAGACGGGGAAGAAAGAGAGTCAGTGGTAGAAAACAGGTACAACTGGTCTGTTCAGCAACATGTTTTTTGGCCGCTGCCTTAATTGAGTGAACATTTATTTGCTGCTCCACTGTAAGGATTCTTTATAATGATAGATGTGGATGGCAGTTATTTAATTACATAGACATTTTTCTCTCAAGAGACTTTTGTGTTACATTTTTCCACATGGTGTTCTTTCAGAAAAGCTGTTTTGATTCTGACACTCACTCCTCCAAAAGTGTGCAACCACTTCCACCCTGAGAAGTTGTCCTGACACCTCTCCGTCCTGCTGAGACATTGTTGGACCATGCAGTTTGACTGTTCTCTTCTTCTGCTAGTCTTTTGAGACTGTCCTCCCTGTCGTTTCATCAAGTTCGAGGGATGGTATTAACAGCATCACACTTTTAAGGACATTTTGCGTATCATGTTAGGGTTAGAAACAACAGAACATTTCCAGAACAGTTCCAACAGTACCTTCACCTAACTCAGGTCACAAGTTGCTCATGAGATACAAGCAAGAGGGGTTGAAAGGGGATAGGGTTCTAGGATACCTGGGATGTTTTATCAAGCCCATTAGAGAGAATCTAAGTTTCTCAGTAATACTTCCCCAATCAGTCGGTTGTGTGCAGGGGGAGAAGAGTGCTTCCATTTTTAGTAGTCAAACATCTGGCCAATAAAGTCATGGAGACCTGGGCAATGGCAGATAAAGACTTAAGCAATGACCACATCATAAACCCAGCCTATACTGTAGTTTCAAATATGCTTGACTAGAAGTTTGATTACAAGACCTAAACATGTGAATGAAATTTGCAGGGGACTGTTTGCATCAGTCAGGCATCACTGACGTAAGGATATATTTTAGTCTATGCACCATTATTATGTGGATTCTGTGTACAATTTTTTTAAGTATCATCATTCACTAACCTTTACCACGTGGTTATTATTGCCACTGTGATGACTGAAACTCCCCAACAAATATTCTACTCCCCTAAAGAAACAAACAAAGAGCCGCCAAAATCATCATCATCAACATCATTTCATCAGTTATGCTGCTTCTCTTTATTTAAAACACGCACGTAGACCTTTTTGTAGCATTTTTGATTGGTCAGCACCATTCAAACATTTAAAATTAAAATAATTTTCATATTGTGACACTTCCCTGTTTACGGCATGTCACTCAAAGTTTAGCTAAGACATTTACGTGATGGCTCAGGCTAATGGATCATATCTGATTATCCTTTTTCCCCCACAGTATTTGATCCAGTGATTCTGGAGTATTTTATCAGCTCATCCCTATAACGTACCTTAACAAAGTACTTATTTTCACACAAACCATGATCTTTTCCTAATTCTAAGTTAGTGTTGTTGTACCCAAACCTAACTAAACCTTAACCACAGCATTGTCACCCAATAAAACAGATTTCTTTTGGTAACAATGATGTGTAACAGGCAGAGACAAACAATGTCATCCTGCTGATAGAGGTGTCAGATCAGATCAGTGCCTCTAAGTGTCAGTTCAGTGGGCATGGACATAGATTTAATTCTTCTCTGTTCCTACATCCATGCTTGTCCAGCCAACTTTATTTGACATGTAGGTGTTAAGAAAATGCTACTCGGTGTAGTGCAGTGTAGTAAATTAGACTTTTATTGTTTCATTGGGCATGTCATTTACATGTAAGAGCAGCTACTAGAACAGCGCTGGTCAGTGTCAGGAGCAGAGAAAGCAATACAATATCCTTTTGTCATATCAGAGCTATTACTTTACTTAAATTGTTCTCATGGCAAACTGCCAATATGGAAAAAGAACGACTGACAGAGCAGATTTTACAATTACATTTTGCATGTTGATCTTACCTCCTCACTAGATGTTTCTGCCTTAATGGCTCGCTTTAATTAGCCAGCCTGCTGCTCTCTATTGTAAGAATATGACATTAGTATTTGTGTCAATTGCAGACCTGCAGAATCTGTGCCAGACTGCTGTCGATGCCTCTGCTGTCCCTCTGTGGCTGATCGAGGTTGATTAAAGTCATAGATTACTTAATGCTTCTTTAAGTAAAAATTGAATTACTGACATCAAACTGCACTCCTTTACATTAAGGACACAAACGTATTTCCACTCTTGGTAAATGCCAGCAAGGACAGGAGAGCTGCTTTTTTGCTGCCTCTGCCATCAGCAGAGCCAAAGCCCCTCCTGTCACCCTCCTGCTGCCTCCAGCTCCCTCTGCAGCACCTCCACACAGGAGGGGGACATTGATCAAGTGTCACCCGCAGAAGAGGGCCCAGCAGATCAAGAGCTGCTGGAGGAGGCTATAAAGTTGGAGCCCATCCACCTTCCTGTCTTTAAATCCTCTGGGCTGCAGGGAGGCCGCTGGGTGTATCCTCTCTCATCCTGCGCTTGCTGCTCCGTCCGCCCAGCGTAAGCCCGATCATCTGCACGAGCGTCCAGCTCCTCCTCTGGCTGCAGTCCTGGTCCTAAAATCCCAGCCGCTGCCTCGCTGCCTGGCCTCAGTGCGGTCCAGATAAGAGGATTTTCCCCAGCAGCGATTTCCTACCTCAGATGCCAGCTGCTGACGGTGCTGAGGTGAGGTTGTCTAATGTAGTTTCACAGCAATGTCACGTCTCGTCAGGGGGTGTAGTTTCTCTCGTTCAGATCTTTGCATTTCTTTCATTGCTGCCGCTGCCGGACAGGAGCAGCAGTGGGGCAGCTCGGTGCTGTTTACTCGCAGTACAGCGTGGACGAGTCCATCCAGGAGTCCTTAACCTTATGGGGGCCTCTCCACAGGCTGAGCAAATATTTGCTGCTTCTACATTTTAGCTGTTAATCTGAATGCTGGTTCTATGTGTCATTCTCAACAACACTGTCAGCAGGAATCTGGCATGAACGACATTGTCAAGATGGGTGGGAAAGCATGGTCACTGATTCAGTTTCAGTTTCATGTAATTATGTTTGACAAGGCAGGACACAACAGCACATAGCATAGTTTTTAAGCAATGAAGCACATGACCCTAAAATAAATAAGTATAAAATCAAGCACATAAATTTGAAAGTAAACGAGTCAAGTACAGACCAATTTAAGAGCATGAGGAACAAGAAGAGTTAATAGTTTTTGATTCAGGCCACAGACTATGTGGTGATCAGCATCATAAGCAGCATAAAATCAAAAGCATATCCCTAAATAAATAAATCATTTGTAAAAACAGTCTGTGCACGTGGGATAAAAAAAGAGATCATGTTTTTTTGTTCTGCTCATGGGCAATGCATAATTCCCTGCACCAACAAAGCAAGTTGGAGAGTGTTGAGGCTGCAGGCGGGGAACCACTGTGCAGTGTATAGCGGGAACAAAAGCATAAATTTTAGGTGATGGAATAATAGGTTGCATCTAAAATCACAGGTTGAGACATGCAGCTGTAGCTGTAGGTGTGAAATACCCTTTTAATGCTGTAGATTTAAAAACACAATATAAAAATTCTACCACTAGGGGTCTATCACATGTAGATTGTTGACATTGTGAAGGACAGTGGGATCATGGGAGTTGCTGTCTTCACTTTTGAACAACCACTGTTGCCAAGGAAAATCTAGCTGACACGATCCAGAAGAGGTAATATTAAAATTTTATTCATGTTACATTTAGTCATGTTCACCAACTTCCTTCCTCACTCGCTGACATATCTGATATATCCCTGATGTACGTTTTCCCGGAAGTTAGAGCAACTAGCAACTAACAAGCAATGGCTAGCAGGAAATGCACTTACCTTGAAGAAATTATGGATTACTCTATGTTTAAACATTGTTGGTAACATCTGGGAAAATGTAAGTACACAACTCAACATGTTATAGCTTAACACATGCATAGGCTTAATTGTTCTTTTCAACAACTATTTGGATTGGTGTTTTGTTATGCTAACAAACAGTTATCAATTAGTCCAGTGGTTCTCAAACTTTTTCTGGCATGTGCAACTTCAGAAGCCAAAAAAAAAAGTCCAAGAATGGAACATGAACAGACAAACAAAACACTGGATATAGATGTAGTTTTTCACGTTTTGTGCGAATTTCGTGCCCGTAGGTTCTACTACATGCTTGAAAGGGAGGGTGACACAAAGTGTTCGCAATCTGCAAGCTAGGTGCCACTAAATCCTACACAATAGTCCTTTAAAGTGAGGCACAGATGTCAGATCTGTGCTACTTTAATCTGAGGCCCCATTCACACCCGCTGGTTTCATGTGTCTTCCACTGAAAAAGGTACGAGTCATTACAAGTGCATTTAGAGCAGATGGAAATCGGACAGCTTGAAATCTGACAGCTTGAACCCCTTAAGGAGGTGGTCTACGAAGCATTGTTGCTTGATGTTATACAAGCGTAAAGGCATCCATCTCTCTCATGCCTCATATAAAGGGTCCTGCTGATGCCTAATATCCTGCTGACAGACAGACAGAGTGGTGTTAATGTGTCTGAATATGACAAACAGTCAAATATTCAGTGGTGGAAACAAACTTATGTTGAACTTCTGGAGGCTACTTTGTGCTAGTTTTACTTTTAGTCAGACTTGGGATGGAATTATTTTAAACATGAGAGCACATGGCAGCATGTAATCTCTTTCATCCAGCCACCGGGGTGTTCCTTTGTTTTTCATGTTGTCTTTCATGTGTTTTTCATGCACATGCATACTTGAAAAAAGCAATTAGAAACCCAGCTACCTGCATACATAATATGTATTCTATATGAGAAATCTGGCTGATCTGGCTAATCCCCAAACCCAGGCTTTTCTAAAGTGGGGTGCTGCCTTTAAGGGGTGTGTGAGAGGAAAAATGTAATGGTGATGAGATGGTGTCATTTCCTATAATTATTACCACATTACTGGGCCTGCTCATGCATCCCTCTGCCTCTGTCTTCAGGCAGCAGGAGAGCCTACTGTATCTCTTTCTGAAGCGATGCATGTGTCATTTTCTTTGTTCTTTATATGGCAGATCATGCATAACTTTATTGCAATTTAATTCATATTGTTGTAGAATCTTTAACAGCATCTGAAAGTGCTGCCTTCACCATATCAGTGGCTATAAATGGACTAGATTGCTGTCTCCTTTTTTGAAGGTGTGGGCGATTGGGGGTGTGTCAACGTTGTCAGGTTATAAAAGGGGGGTGTGCGGCCTAAAAAGTTTTGGAACTACCCCACTTACAGAAAGCAGGTTTCTCATTTACATGACATTTAAGCAATCAGCAGTAGAAAGTGACTTAAGGGCATGTAAACATACTGCCTGAAAACACTGATTTTATGGGCATGTATACAGCTTGGTACAGCAAGTATTTGCATCAAAGGCGAGGTAATTACACAGCCAAAGTCTGAATGGAAATGAAAGTAACACAAAGTATCCTGTAGAATATGATGCCTAGATGTCCTGGTTTGACCGGGACCGTCCCAGTTTTCAGCTCAGTGTCCCAAGTCCTGGCAAATATCTGTAAAACATTAAAATGTCCAGGTTTTGAGAAAGTAACCTGGCAGTAACCCTTTCATTTCTGACAACTTGATAGAAAGTGAGGTTAGAGGAGAACAGCCCAATAATTAAATAAAATAATTTAAATATAATCTATTTAAATAGAATATTTGAAATGCTGACATGTGTGACCTTCTCTGAAGGCCTACAAGGCTCTGACTTTTGTATAAATTGCTTTTAAACACCTGTGTTGTGTGCATAAGGCTCCTGGTTTGGAGTAATAAAAATAAGGCCACCCTACTCTAGAAGCCTACATACTCTTGTTTCCAGTGCTGAATGTCTGACTGTTAAATTCACACACTTTTGTGCAGTGAGGAGATGTTCTGCTCTGTCTGTGTGTTCTCTGATCAGACACGCAGAAGCAGCCATCTTCCATGAGTACAGGTAAGAATAAATGCTGTATTATGCTGCATTTACAGGATACAGGAATTTGCAATCGCCAGGTTACTACAGTCTATAAATCTTTCTCTGAGTAACCTGCTTAGTTGATTGCGTGTAAACACCCTGACTGTGAAATAGCATTCAGATTTCGACCTTGCTTAGAGTAAATGTATCTGCTAACAAGTGGAAATGTAACTCATCTGACACTAATGGGTGTGAGAAGGGTCTGACACTTTGATTCTACTGGTCATGTGCAGAAAATAGCACGTCAGCAGTGCAGCAGCCTCAGCGCTCCGTCACTGTCACACGGGCTGCCTTCAGGTAAGGTACTGCTGTGCACACTGACGTGTTTTGGCAGCACTCGCAGCCCAACACACAGTCACCGTGGTTATATTTGGACAGTAAGATGAAAGGAAATGAACTTGGGGTCTAAAAAGACGATTTGTGTTGCAGCTGTGTTCATATAACTGACATGTGAGTAGACGGTCATATCGATTCATATGGAAGAATATT
>JAJHUR010093288.1:15224-49461 GCA_027495735.1 Lutjanus campechanus
AAACACTGATTTTATGGGCATGTATACAGCTTGGTACAGCAAGTATTTGCATCAAAGGCGAGGTAATTACACAGCCAAAGTCTGAATGGAAATGAAAGTAACACAAAGTATCCTGTAGAATATGATGCCTAGATGTCCTGGTTTGACCGGGACCGTCCCAGTTTTCAGCTCAGTGTCCCAAGTCCTGGCAAATATCTGTAAAACATTAAAATGTCCGGGTTTTGAGAAAGTAACCTGGCAGTAACCCTTTCATTTCTGACAACTTGATAGAAAGTGAGGTTAGAGGAGAACAGCCCAATAATTAAATAAAATAATTTAAATATAATCTATTTAAATAGAATATTTGAAATGCTGACATGTGTGACCTTCTCTGAAGGCCTACAAGGCTCTGACTTTTGTATAAATTGCTTTTAAACCTTTCAAGCATGTGTTGTGTGCATAAGGCTCCTGGTTTGGAGTAATAAAAATAAGGCCACCCTACTCTAGAAGCCTACATACTCTTGTTTCCAGTGCTGAATGTCTGACTGTTAAATTCACACACTTTTGTGCAGTGAAGAGATGTTCTGCTCTGTCTGTGTGTTCTCTGATCAGACACGCAGAAGCAGCCATCTTCCATGAGTACAGGTAAGAATAAATGCTGTATTATGCTGCATTTACAGGATACACGGATTTGCAATCGCCAGGTTACTACAGTCTATAAATCTTTCTCTCAGTAACCTGCTTAGTTGATTGGGTGTAAACACCCTGACTGTGAAATAGCATTCAGATTTCGACCTTGCTTAGAGTAAATGTATCTGCTAACAAGTGGAAATGTAACTCATCTGACACTAATGGGTGTGAGAAGGGTCTGACACTTTGATTCTACTGGTCATGTGCAGAAAATAGCACGTCAGCAGTGCAGCAGCCTCAGCGCTCCGTCACTGTCACACAGGCTGCCTTCAGGTAAGGTACTGCTGTGCACACTGACGTGTTTTGGCAGCACTCGCAGCCCAACACACAGTCACCGTGGTTATATTTGGACAGTAAGATGAAAGGAAATGAACTTGGAGTCTAAAAAGACGATTTGTGTTGCAGCTGTGTTCATATAACTGACATGTGAGTAGACGGTCATATCGATTCATATGGAAGAATATTTGTTGCGTCAGAGAGACTGGCTCTAAAATGTCTGGACAGATTCAGTAATCCCTCAGATCTCTATGATCATCACCGACATCTAATCAATACATCCATGTCTAATAAACTTCTCAAATATCTCACTAATACATAAGCAAACAGGGGGATGAAAACAACCTTCAAGACTCCCAAGTCATTGAAGATAAGAGGGGTTCAATCTGATTCTTTCTTCTTGACATGGAGATATCTTTAAATCTACAAGCTCTCAGTGGTTCTTCATAATGATGTTTTTTAAAGAATCTTTTGGGGTTGAAAAAGTAAAAAAAAAAACAAAAAAAAAAACAACAAATCTTTTTTATCTCAGAGCTTTTTATCTCAGTAGTCTGCAGAGAGCATAAACTTACAAGTCTAAGCTCAAAATTTGTTGTATGAACATGTTTGTGTGTCTTTTACAGTAGGTGCTCATTTCCAGCTATCATCCTAGTATCCCACTAGAGTAGCTTTGCATGATTAATATTTCATAAACATAATTATTTATCTTAAACTGGCCCTTTCTGCAGCCAGATCATCCTTTTAAACAAGCAATTTAAGTTCCTGTGTCTTCCAGGCCTCCATCCCTGAAAGCCAACTTTATTCTGATTGGCCAACCTCTGGAGGTTTACCAGTGTGCAGCACCCTAGATGGTCTATTAAGACCTGGAAACCGGACTCAAAGATGGCGCTCATTATTTCAGTGAGCATATGCCAAAAAAGTTTTCTAGCTTCTGGGTTTACTTACGTGGTAAGCGGCCCACTGAATATGCGTAGCAGTGTTTCTCCCACTGTGAGTTCCTGCTTGGCCCACACAGTAGACTTTACATTGTGTTGATGTCACTGATTTTTAAATTGCTCTTTCTCAGCTCTAGGAAAGTTTTACAAAACCTCCTTGAATCAAACATTCATCACAGAAACATCATAACTGACCCTGTTTGTAGTTCGAGGTGTCCTGTCAAAAGTTTTACAGACATCTTTTTTATAATGGTGGCTTATGGGGGAAATATTTTTTTGGGCAGGGGAATTTTTTGCTGTAATTTGGACTGGCTGCTGAGAAAGATTGGAAGCAAGACCAATTATATATCTATGGTCAGCACCCAGCACTTGTTATCCTCTTGCTGGTGTGCTTGATGGCATATGACAGCTAAGCTACAGCTATGGGCGCTGAATTTGATGAGGTCTGGCTTTATAACTTTATTCACTGATTTTGGTAAAACTGGATCATATTTTCTGGAGAAAATAACTCAGTGGTTCACAGAGTTTCCTGATGGAAGGGCGGCTTTACTTGTTGCTAAGGGAACCACTAACATCAGCTAATTGTAGCTGCCATTGCATGGTTAGCTCAGTTAGCCATATAGCTAATTATCCTATCGGCTAACTCTGTTTGGAGTGCAAGCTCGGCGAACAGGGGGAGTGTTGGTGTTTACACCTCTATAGCTTTGGAGTGCTGGGAGAGGACTTTTTGAGGTCTTTTAGAGTCAACTAATAGACCCGCTAAGTAGCTGCAAATTACCAAGTAAAGCTATCTGTCCATCAAGATACTTTGGGAATCATTGAGAGTTGTGGCAGAGCAGCTGGAGAGTTCTGTTCAGAGCCACTGCAAATCACCTCAGTATGAATAGGTAGACTGGGTGGGTGGATGGGCGTATCCCTGTAATTCAAGTGCTGTGCCTGGAGCAGACAGCCAAAAAAGAAATCTGTGACGAGCTGATGTCAGCTCGGTGCACAGTAGAAAAATCAGTCGGAAATGTTGTGTTCAGAGCAGTCTGAAGTCTAAGCTTTTCACTCACAGGGGTTAATTTAACCTTATTTTTGAAAAGTTGGCCACGTTTAATAAGAACATCTGACATTGTAACAATATGACAGAAAATAATGGGGGCATAGTAGGTAGGTGCCCTTCAAAGAAACTTGCAGACTCAAACATGAGCAGCAAGAGAGCACGTCCAAACTGTCCCCCCCTTGTGCAGAAGGTGCTGTGGTCCTGTCCGAGATAAGATGAGACTTAATTGATCCCTGTGGGTTAAATGTGTGCCACGGCAGTCTGACACACAAAGCATTCCCGGCCTGCTGTGGTGCGGCCATGTCAGACACAATGTTTCCTAATAAGTGCAACTGTTGTTGCACCTTGTAAAACTCTCCCATACTCATTACTTTTTAAAGGTCAGCAGCATTATCTCCACCCCTGCTTCATTTAGGGTTATCAAACTCAGTTTGTATCACGGCCCGCTTCGTTGACGTGCTGAAACACAAACACTGCTAATTACTCCTGTCTTTGTCACTAACCACTAATCAAGGCTGATGCTGATAACAAGGACACACACATACACAGTTCTGTGCCCACAGCTAAAGATATGAGATGCTTGTGTAGAAGCATGTGGAGTCGGGCTGTTTTCAAACTGTTACATTTATAATTTCAAGAGAAAGGCAAGTTACTTATTGAGAACAATTGGAGATATGGAGACAGATTAAAGAGTCTTCAAAATATTAGCAAAATTTAAAGCGAGATGAAAGTGTTACGATAAATAGAGACATGAAACATCAGCCAAATCAGACACAGATAAGTAGATATGATACACAGCCACCCTCATCCATATGTGGGTGTTGCCCTCAAGGACCTCTGGCATCACTCCCTGCCCAGGGGAGACTGCACCGACGCGGGCAGAGGATAAAAAACATCTCTGGATGATGCTCCAGAGGCTGGCTGGGTGTGTGAGTGAGTGGGTGAGAGCCAAGAGGGGCAATAAAGCTGCAATCTGGGGTTGGGTGAGGGAGACGTGAGTGCAAGACAGAGAGAAGGGGTTGAGGTACAGATATGAAGATCAGAGAGAAACAAGAAAAAATAGAACACCTAACAAAGCTTGTATGCTGCCTTTAACTGACTTTTGAAGCTGCACATACATATATTTAAATACATTTTCTTGTTGCCTATTTCTGTTCTTGATGGTCTGGAAAATGAAAATGTTTTTAGGAGAATTAAAAGGATGAGGCTGAGCTCATGAGCTTAAACCTGATAATGCATTTTGTATATCTATCAATATTGTCTGATCACTACCCTGTCTGTGGCTCCAAGCTCATATATTCCTGTTGAAAGCATGAATCTTTAAAAGCCCCTCAAGACTATATAGTTTCATTCTTTAAAGGCTCAATGATTCGCTAAAGCATCACTCAAACGGGAGGAAATACTGCATTTGTCAGGCACTATTTTCAGTTGTGGATGAATACACATTTTAGTGAGAACGGATTTATTTCAGAAAAAATAGTTTGAGACTTTGGGAAATATGACAATTTGCTTTTTAGTTGAGAGTTAGATAAGAAGATTAATACCACTGTCTTGTCAGTATGGTAAAGCTGCCACCAGCAGCCAGACAGTTAGTTTAGCTTAGCACAAACCCCATGTGTCTTATTTTTACACATTTTCTACAGATCAAAACAAACAAGATAATTAGTGAAATTAAGAAGTGTTGATGGTCATATTTGGTACCTTTAGACACAGCCAGACTAACTTTGCCCATTTCCATTTTTTACGCTAAGCTAACTAGCTTCTGGCTCAATAGCTTGACATTAACTGTATGGACATGAGAGTGGTATCAATCTACTCCTCTAATTCTCAACAAGACAGGAAATGAGTTTATGTCCAACACAGTATCTCAGCAGCTTGTGAAACAGTCACGAGGTTTATTAGATTTGTGTATGTGGACCTAAATTTTCCACTTTTTAGTGACAATCAGTGTGGCATCAAACTAATATATTATCATTATCTGTAGCTTTAATAAGATACAATAATATAATGGGGAAATTGTTACAGCAGGAGAGATGATAGTAAAATAGAAGGAAGCATCAATAAAAAACATTAAGTAAGAAATAAATATGAAACATTCGACAATAGTTTCAAAATAAAGGTCTTGGGTAGGTTTAGGCACCAAAATTACTTGATTAGGTTTAAAAAAAGATTGTGGTTTGGGCTAAAATAACTACTTCCTTCCTCCTTTTGGTCTCACGCGGGAACCCAGTGAAAGTCCTTCATTTGTCCTCATCACTTTGAAAGTTGACTGTTGTGAAAAATGTTGAAAATTCATACATGAATCAAACGATTTCACTCAAATGTTAAACTATTTCTTTAATTTTCTTCCACTCCCTTCAGGATGATAATGAGGTTTCAGTTTGAATTTGATTTTCGGCAGCAGGACACAATATTTTTTGCCCATGATGGTGAAGGCATGACCAGCCATATCTGCCGCTGATCGATTCTAACATTCGTACTCTTAACACTACCCAAGCTCACTCCTCATGCCTGAAACAACAAAGGATTTCTAAAGACCTAGTTTGTGCTGCAGGAAGGAAAAAGTTGCAATATAAATCACTGATATGGTTTCAATTTTCTAAGACCCCTTTAATGTCACATCTTGGCTGTTCAAGTTGTATTTCAAACTTTGGTAGGGTTTTATGCATGGTTTATTATATAAATATAGCTTTTTTTCCCTTTCTAGTGGCGTATGCATAACCTCCCCTTTAAAAGCGTGTCATCAAGTACGGGGGCTGTAAGACCAGGGGCGATATAAGTCATCATCAGACTCTACTTTGAACATGCAGCCAAGCTACCAGCCTGCTGTGCTCTGTTAATGTATAGGTATGAATATTCAGACTGGAACAGGGTTTAAAGGAACACTTTGATCTGAAAGGGCTGCTACCCAAGATGTTTGACGCATGTTAAGGAGATTAAGGATTTATAACTTATAGATATTTGCCAACCAGAAACACATCATTTAGTCCTCAGATGTACAGTAGTGGCATTTATAGACTACACTGTAAGGTAATTTAGAATTTTATCGGAAAGCCTTTTCTTTCACGCACAGCTGATTCAAAGTTTGGAAAAATGTCAAAAGTTTAGAAATCTGTCTCTTTCCATCAAAAAGATAATACCTCAATTAACCTTGCAGTTAAAGTGAGAAAGGCCGTGGCCCCTAACAGCACAAGACATGACAGGTCTTGAAATACTGTGATTTGCTAAATGGTCTTGAGCGGCACAATAGCAACCTGTCATGCTTTTTTCTTGTGCTTTTTCAGCACCAACTCATTGTTGTGTTGAAGAGGAAAGAACAGTTAAAAAGTAATGCAAAGAGTTCCTCTTGACTTTGAGTGGTAGATTTGTTTTGAATTATTATCTAAATGAAGTGTTCAAGAATGGAACGCAAGTATTATCACAAGTATTAATTACTGATAATACAAGAAAAATGTACTTTGAAGATCAAAAGTACAAGTATTTGTTGAGCATAATGGCCCCTTACAGTGTGTTTTAATCAGACATGCAATGTTAACTAAGTACAAATACTATGTTGCTGAGTTTTAAGGTAGTGGTACTTAGCCTCATATCTTTATTATGCCTTTGCATCTTAAAGATGGGCCTAAAAGTTACCAAGCATATCACTGGCCATGCTTACTATTGTTTGCATGGCAGAAGACATAATTTTCTTCATCAAACATCTATTATAAAGTAATTATCAATAATAAATCTTCTGAATTGAACCATATCAAAACCGCTTTAAATCTGAATTGCCTGTGAGGGCAACCTTGACCGCTACAGTTAAGACATTTTGAAGGAAACTTAAGTAAAGGATTATGTTTTCTATTCACATAATGAGAAAATGTTAATTAACATTATCTGACAAGTCACAAAAATTTTGATCCTGAAAGTATCAGTAAAATGATAGCTGACAACATACTTAAGGTAATTTGTTTTCCACCAAATTCCATCTTGCTATAAAATTATCTGAAAGCAAAAGTGTGATATTTTTTTGTCATGACTACAGCATTATTAAACTTTTTTTAATGGATCTTTTTAGGCACATGCACCATTTGGTTAAATAGATGAAGGAAAGATGGGGGTCCTCTGGCTTTTTCTTACTTTCTATTTTCAAGAGTTTCACCAGTCATGATGAAACTCGTTCAGCACAGGCCAAGAAAAATGTCGGCAAATTTGAAATTAGTTGAGAGATATTTAAGCCAAAAAAAAAAAAAAATCTCACAATTTCCATCCAATTTGGAGCAAACAGTTCTGAAATTATATTCAACTTAATATCTGGTTGTGAGTGGATCAAGTGGCACGTTCCATTTCAATTCAAGAACTGAAGGTCAGGGTGAATAATATTTGAAGAACTAACTTTTCAAGTTTTTATTTCACAAATTACAGTGTTTTCATTTCACCTTGGTGACTTTAATTGAGATGAAAGTAAGGTACAGATATTGTATTTGTTTGAGGAATTTACAAAGTTTTTCACATGTACTTTATGAAGCTCACTGCATTTGTACTTCTTTTTACTTCCTCCACCTGCAGTAGACCTTAGAAATCATTCCTTGCTCTTCAGTCTTTCATATTTTATAATAACGTTCAAGAAGGTACAAGGACACATTTTTCAATATTTTTTTTTTCATTTGAAAAAGTTCCTGCAGACTGCTGTTTAGGTGTAGCTGACACTTGCTATGTCGTGTTTGAGTCCTTCACTATTTTAAGTATAAAAATATAGTTGTTAGACCCTGTTGTCATTATACAACATACCATTTGTGACCTGTGTTGTCCAGCCTGTCCTCACCATAGAACGAACGCGTAGGTTGTCTGTGAAAGCAGCTTATTATTTACCTTGCGAGGCTGCTGGTTTCACAAGATTACATGAGAATTCATCTCGTCAGACTTCAAGTTATCCATTTTTTTGTCCACACCAAAAGTGGTGCAGCCAATCAGCATCCCAGGAGGGACTACTAGCAGCTACGGATGTGGTTTTAGGTGTGACAACGGCAAGAAGCATCCATGGAAGTGATTTGTTTCAAACAAACAATGGCGGCTCCCCAAGAGCTTGGCTAGGAGAGTATTTCTTCATTGTATGAAGAGCAAAGAACAAGGCCCATCCCACATTTCTTATACATTTCCCAGTCATGCTGAACACTTTACAGTGACACTTGCTTTACCGGACTGATCTAGACAGCACTGAGGCACAGGTGGCAAAGCAAAAATTTATATTCTCTATGAGCTCCTACCTGCATCCATGGCTATTCATTCTAGTATCTTTGTGGGCCTTCCTCACATGAGGGCCTTGTATACTCAGTCTGCCTTTCCCCCCTCGTCCTAATGCCCCTGCTGACGCAATACTGGATTAGCTTGACCCAGTACCAATGGGGTGCCTTGACCCAGTGTCACTGTTATTTTCTATATTCCTGCTGGGTCACTGGATCAAAACAACCCTTTTCTACCTATTGTTACTGTGTAAATTTAACCCAGGTGGGTTAAATTTACATCGACCGGGTTGGTGCTATATTGACCGCACACTAGATCAATTTTAAATTAGTGTATTTTTAGTATTTTTTACTTCCCTAGTGGGGCAGCAAAATCCCATTGTGGCAACAGATCTGTGATACAGCCCTGGAAATGTGGATGAGGGGAAAACTCCATTAAAGGGACAGTCCACCCTTAGGTCAAAAATGCATATTTGTTGGCAAGTTTTGGTGATATCGACCATAGATGTCTGCCTTCTCTCCAATACAATGAAACTAAATGGCCCTAGTCCCGTGGTTCTCAAAGGGCCAAAAAAAAAAAAAGACGCAAACTTGTTCGAGCCATCCATTCAGCCCACCTCCTCCATCAACAGACTCTCTTGCCCCTTATTCGTCTGCCTAACAATAAACTGACATATCATATGACATATGATATGATCACATGACATATGTGGGAAAAAGCTGATAGCACATATGACCAACATGTCTGTTTTTCTGGTGAGGACAGGCTGTCCTGTCTGTTTGATATCCCTGCAATGGGCAAAAAAAAAAAAAAAAAAAAATCAACTCATGCAGGTTTTAACAATGCTGCACCGTGCTAACAATACTAAATCAAGTTTGACTGGGAGCAGCCAGAGAGCAGATCAAGATTGCCAGCCCATAAATGTCCAGCACACAATCCAGCCCTTTTATTGTTACTCCAATTTTAAAGATGCCACTGTGACAGTACAGTATATTATTGTTTTCCGCAGCAAATACAACAGCCTCTTGATTTTTTAGGGAACGACTCCAAAACCTCCTGCTCCGACTCTCCAGGTTGGCGAGTCAGTCCCGCCCATCCTGTCTCCACGCCATCCATCCCTCTTCCCCTCCTCTTCCATCCAGCCAGTCCATCAGTCTGTGAGTCAGTGTTTCAGAGCCGTGGGGAGTCTGGCAGCCTGTCTGCCACTTCATCACTGACCTTCCTCTTTCGTCTCCTCCTCCTCCCACACTTTTTTTTCCCTTCTGCCTCTCTTTTCTCCACTTGCTCATTTGCTTGCTGTCTCCCATTGACCTCTCCTGTCTCCTCTTCCTTTGTTTCTAACGCTCGCACTCTTTCTCCCTGACCTTTTCTCTCCTCTCCTCTTTTCTATTTCTTTATAATTGACCTCTCACTCCGACTGATGCTCTCTCTCTCTCCCTGTCCCTCCCTCTCTCTCTCCCTCCCTCCCTCTGCATCTTTCTCTCCAGGTCTGCCTCTTCCCGTATGCATGTTGATGAATGCGGCGCACTGGCCGACGCAATTACTCAGACTTGTTCATTTTCATATAAAGTGTCGTTCTGCGGCCAAAGTGTAGCAGGGGAGGGAAGGAACATATTCTCCAGACTTTTTATTAGTGGATATTAGAGAGATTGCTGGACTTAACTGCAGAGAAAGAGAGGAGGGCAGCAGGTGAGGGAAAAGAAACGAGGAGAGGCTACTACAGAAGAAGAGGAGACAGGAGTTAAAGGAGAAATCTGTAATTAATTTACTGCAATACATCATGAAATGGGCATGATGTGTCATCAGAGATCAAGGAAACATGCGAGACTGAATACTTGCTTCACTTGACATTAACACTAAAGTTGCCTTGTTCTTTGAAATTTCCATTCCAGACTGGAATAAATAATTAATAACATTAATTAATTAACATTAATAACCTTGTAGAAGGTGGAGATGTTGCCGCAGCTGCTGAGGAGAAGAGCGAAAACATTATGTTCCACTTACAGTTGACAAGCTTTCAGCGCTGTTCTTTGCTCTTCTCCAGTTCAGGAAACACTCTCTTCTGATATAACTGATGCTATCGCTATTGTAACCTCTTCAGAAGCCACTATTGTTTGTTTGAGACAAGTTGCTTCCATGGACGCCTCTCACGGTCGTCACACCTAAAACCACGCCCGTAGCTGCCAGCAGAAGCTCGGAAAGATGGATTCTTGCGTGATCTCGCAAATCCAACTGTCTCGCAAGGTAAGCTATATTATATTGCTCCTTCCTATCATATAGCCGCATTATAGCACTTTAGGAATGGCTTGAAATGTGCTACAAATCTTAGCAGAATAACTGCATTTTGAACTTTTCTCAAAACAAAATTATTGGAGGCATCAATTTGATTAAAAATACATATACATATTTTCTTTGAGAGGATAACACAGTGGCCTGAGTTCCCAGTAACAGTGAGTTTCCACACCGTCCTTCATTGCCCTGAAAACAGTGCTTCATCATTTTTAGCCATTCCTTATTTAAACTAATGACTCCTGCTAGCTACAAGCTAATGGGCCTGCTTTGTGCCAGCATTGCCCAGTGGATTAAAGTCAGAATACTGTCAGTGTAACAAACCATTTTTCACTTGAAAGGCACAAACCTTCACCCATAATGAAAAAAAAAATCCAATTTACAGTTTAGGTTTATAATTTGTCCTCCAAGATTCTCCAACGAAATAGTATGTGAATACATTTGCTTGTTTGGATGGTGGACCTTTACACAAGCATTAAGTGCAAAACAATCAGATGAACAAACAAACAAAAAACAGACTGATTCTGTGGCCTTGAGGTAAGTGTTTGCCAGTTTTCACCTCAATCTGCTTAATATTTTTAAATCTTACTCAAAACAGAAAGCCTTGTCTTCCTTAAAAAAACAATGGAACACTGTCTAATAATCCTGTTTTCACTGCCAAATAGTGGTGACAATATGCCTTTTCCACACACAGTCCAGCTATAGTACTACGCTTCACCACAGCTGGGTGTGGACACAAGTACAGCAGACCCAGGCCAAGCTTTAGACAGCAGGGGGCCTTTGACGTGACCTTCTTTGGGGGGCATGCTTACTTTGCTTGAGCTGAGAACTATGAATTAAAACTATACAAACACAAAATGAAAGCTGCACACATTATTAAACATGAGAGGACGTTACTGATATGAGACAGAGGGACAGACACCATAAATTACGTTATAAGCTGTAATAACCACCCTAAAAAAAGAAGCAGGAGCATAAGCTAAATGCAATATAGTCCTTTGTCACCCAGGGATACAGTACCAGACTCCCTAAAGAAATCTTTGATTTTTATGAGTAGTTGAGTTAGCTGCAACTTTATAAACTTTGTGAAACGCTGTCTACATCAGAATCTAATCAGTTATACCCTCTTGTGAATTCTGCAAATACGTGAACATTGACCTCTGCTCTCTGTCTTCATTCTATCAATTTTCATTTTGGCAGCGCCAGAGGAATGCTTACATCTTGGAGGCGCCATCACATCGTACTTTAGCAGCATAATGATTGACTGCACAGT
The DNA here is from genome assembly GCA_027495735.1 of Lutjanus campechanus. Classification (NCBI taxonomy): domain Eukaryota; kingdom Metazoa; phylum Chordata; class Actinopteri; order Lutjaniformes; family Lutjanidae; genus Lutjanus; species Lutjanus campechanus. The sequence goes on from JAJHUR010093288.1 coordinate 26,938, forward strand.
CAATGAATCAATCAGAATCTGTGCCCGTCAAATCCATCCACTAACACAACTGACAAGGGGGCTCCCTGGGTCAGAGAGATGTTGATTACCTTGACACGATCTATCCATTTAGTAAGGGCCCCCTGAACTGGGTCAGAGCATTGATTGACTTAATGTCTCCCAGCAACTTTCTTTATTAAAAAAAAAAAAAAAGGTATAGCAGCAAGCCAGCTATGTTTTCACCCTCAGAGACTAGTGCAGATGTGTTTTTCTTACTTTCAAAATCCAGCGTGGACTTGCTCTTCAAACATAGAGTGAACCTGGCCTTCAACTGAGACAGACATATATTAGAGCAAAGCCTCAATTCCAAAAAAAAAAGTTAGGACGTTGTATAAAATGTAAAATAAAAACAGAATTCACTGATTTGCAAATCATTTTCAACCCATATCCAATGGAATGTAGTACAAAGACAAGATATGGGATGTTCAAACTGATTAACTTGATTGTTTTTAGTAAATATACACTAATTTTGAATTTGATTCATCATATTCCAAAAAGTAGGGACATCAGCATGTTTATCACTGTGTTACATCACCTTTCCTTTTAACAACACTTGTGCATTTGTGAACTGAGAACATTAATTCTTGAAGATTTGAAAGAGAAATTCTTTCTTATTCTTGTTCAATCGTCCGGTGTCTCTGCTGTCATATTTTTTGCTTCATAATGCACCACATATCTTCAATGCGAGACAGGTCTGGACTGCAGACAGGTCGGTTTAGTACCTGGACTCTTTTACTATGAAGCTAATGTGCAGAATGTATCATGATGTTATCTTGCTGAAATAAGCAGGGACGTCTCTGAAAAAGACATTGGGCCCTATCTTACGGTCGGCGCAAGGCGCAAGGGGGAGGCGCTATGGATTTAATATATTCAAGGTGTGTCCAAATCCTCTTTTGCCGTCTCCCCCCGAAGACGCGAGTGATATTTTGCCCTGCCCCGCCCACCCCGCCACCAGCGCAAAGCAGCAAACACCTATCAGCTGTTCCCAAGTGCCTCATTAATTCACTGGTGAGTTTGGCCAAAACAGACACGTCTTCAAAATCACAAAACACCTTGATTTTTGTTAATTCTTTTCCCCACACAGGAGTGCGGATCAGTAAGGTGTCATTTACATTTTCATTTTTTACATATTTTCTATCAGCAATAAAGCTGAGGCGCACACACGTCTCCACAATCACAGAACACTTTTCATAAGTGTTAAACAGCCGTGTGCGAGTGTGTCTTTTAACATAAACTCACTAATAAGGAAAAATAAATTATTTGTCATTATAAAGCCTAATAAATCTAAATAGACCTGTAAAGTCAGGTCGTCTTTATCAGATGAGTCAGCATGACAGCTGTTTGTGTCTGCTTGTTTGTTGTGATCCAGAAAAACAAGATACAATATTTGACCGCACGAGTCCTGCCCTGTGTGCTACTGACGGAGCTGGTTGGATATACCCGTGCGTAAAACTTCAATCTTCAGAAACTCTTTCTGATTGTGTTGTAACGGGGCAGAGGAGGAGGACTGGAGGAGGAGATGATTACATATTTACATGACATTTGCGGTGCATTTATTGTAATGGTTTTTGCAGATGTTCATGTAAAATAAACTATTTACAAGTGAAGCTGCTTTGGAGACGTGTCTCCTTATATCGCGCGCTGTCGCGCTATCACTTCTCAAACCAGGAGATCGGTCTCCTCGCTTTGAAAATCTTTTCTCTTTCCTCCTTGTAGATCCGCCGTCATTGCCACTGCATCCGCCACAGGCGCACCAACCTCTTACAGGCGATGAGAGCTGACTTTCTGATTGGTTTATTGCATGTTCGGCCTAAACTCACCGGTGAATTAATGAGGGCACCTGGGCACACCTGATAGGTGTTTGCTGCTTGCGCCGGCGGCTCATTGGGCGGAGCAGGGCAAAATATCACTCGCACCCCTGAGAGGGGACGGCAAAGGAGGATTTGGACACACCTTGAATAAATTAAATCCATTGCACCTCAGGTCGGCGTAAGACATGGCTCTAAGGCTCAAGTGGTTTTTACTCCAGCGGGCCGACCGTAAGATAGCAAACGCGCCAGGCCACGCCTTCGTTTTGCCTGTATGTTCAGACCGCCCGCCCACGGCGGATCAGACCCGGCGCAAGTGAGTTTGCTATCTTACAGACATGGCAAAAACGGCACTTGCGCTGGGTCTAAGATAGGAAAGTCACATGCGCTAGCGGTGCACCAGCAACGCGCCAAGCGTAAGATAGGGCCCATTGTCTGGATGGCTGCATGTGTTTCTCTCAAACCTGTATGCACCTTTCAGTATTAATGAGGCCTTCACAGATGTGACAGTTACCCATGATGCAATGGGCTCTAACCCGCCTCCAAACCATCACAGATGCTGGCTTTTTGACGTTAGTGCTGGTAACAATCTGGATGGTCCTTTTGCTCTTTAGCCCTGAGGTCATGATATCCATGATTTTTTAAATCAAACTGAAATGTGGTGTCGACAGACCACAGCACACTTTTCCACTTAGCATCAGTCCATCTCAGATGAGAGAAGAGAGTGAAGTCAGTGGCATTTATGGATGATTTGGATTTTTGGCTTTTGCTTTGCTCGGTTAACTTGCACTTGTAGATGCAGGGAAAAACTGTTTACTGATGATTTTCCAAATTGTTCCTAGCCCATGTATAATTCTTTCTACAATTAGGTTGGATTTGAATGCAGTGCTGCCTAAGGGGTCAAAGATTACAAGCAACAGTAAGAAGGTTTAAAACAATGGTGAAATCCCTGAAATCTTTGCAGTTTTGTGTTGAGAGTTGTTTTTAAACTGCTGGACCATTTGCCATTTTTTTAGTGATGCTTGTGAACAAGCCTTTCTCGCACGCCCCAATTAAATTAATGTGAACATTAAATATTTTGTCTTTGCACTGTATTCAATTCACTAAAGTCCATGTAGGGAGACGGTCAGTTGGATGGGTGAATAAAACACAGGACTTTCATACAAGAGACTGACTTTCAGTCACCAATAATCAACGCTGATTGTTGAGTGTTTCAAGGAAGTAATTATTTTAACCTGAACCATGATGTTTTCTTACAGCTATGACTGTGACTATGTTAAAAATGCATGTTGATTATTTTGTTCTTCAAGTGCCTTTATAAATGTACATTTCTGTTTGTACTCTGCCCTTTTCTCTGCTTGTGTATTCACCCATCCAGTCATAAAGAGATTTTATTTATTCACCCAAATTACATTACAGTCATTTAGCTCAGCTCAGCAGACACCACTAACTGCAGGAAGGGTTAATGAAAGCACAGTCACTTACTATAAATCTTTCTTTTATGAAGCCACTTTGATTTTTATAGTTTCTAGACATTTTAGTAATACCCATGAAACCACAGTCTGAAGCACAAAAGAGAAGAAATAAAATGATAATTTAGAAGACCATGCAATTTAATTGCTTATTTTCACTATGTCATGCTTTCCAATGTTCCCTATTATCGAAACTGTTGCAAAATGTGATTTCAATCAAAGCAGAGAACAATGGCTTTTTTTTTGTTCAAGTATTATTCATTCTTACTAAGCAGCTTTCAGGAATTGACATCCAATTGGATTTTTTTTTAATTGAATCCACTGCAGTCACCATTTAAAAACTTTTACAGAACTCAACACTTTCTGCATTTCCAGTGTGTTTGTCTGTGGCTCTGTGTGTTCATGATGTTCATGCTATGCTGGTATCTCTGTGAATACAACAGTGGTTTGAAGTAAATGCTAATGTCTGCATGGCAAGTGCTCACAGTGACAGTGTTGATGTGTTCACCTTATTTGCCGTCTTAGCAGGTTAAGATTTGCTAATTATCTGCCAATTTACTGATTTTACGGTGACTTTTAAGACTCCTTTAGCAACTTTTCTCAAAAAAGAGCCAAGCAACAAATGCAATTACATTTTGTAGAAAGGTTAGTGCCAAGTTTTTTTCAGTAAACTGGCACCATTCATCATATTCACATGCCGGCTATTTTCCTTTGACATCATGTTTGGGGTGGGAAGCTCAAATGTCAAATTGCTATGTTCCAGATTGCGAATCATATGTGGGGTATCAGACGTTATCATTCAATCGTTTCCATTTCACCACTTCTCAATTGATCAGCAACTGAAAAGACAATAGATACTGAAAATCAGGAGGGACATCAGGTCATATTCCAAAGTAAAACAACATTTCAAACTCATTAGCTCCCCTTACACAACAGCAAATGTTAGCATTCAACTACTTCCTTACTAATATTTCCTTTTGATAGTGTTGGATGATAGGTGACGCATAAATTAATTCTGAAATATGAAAGCGCATCTTAGACAAGCCTGGAAGTAAAATGCACTGAATGTAACCAAGCTTGAAATGTAACGTTTAACTGCTGTCTTCCTGTCATCAAACACTCGCTGTTGAGTAACAGTAGCTAATGGGTTATCACATAATGCTGTTTTATTTTGAAATGACCAGATGCCACTCTGGCTGATCAAAGCAGTGAAATAATACGGTTTGCTTGTAATCTGGCAAAAAGGCAGTACAATATTTGAGCTTTCCACCCTGAGTGTGACATTAGAGGAAAATGGGCACCATGTGAATATGGTGAAGGAAATGTAGGCCTATGCCAAATTAGCTTTTGGCAACTGTTTTGTAATCCCATGGATGTACAGACAACTAGACTATCACCGGATTGCTAAATGTACAGTTTAAGATTAAATAAAATTTAGGGGAATCTACCTTAAAATTAGTCCTTAATATATGTCATGTTGCACCGCCATGTTTCTACAGTAGCTCAGAATGGACAAACCAAACAAGGCCTCTAGAGTGGGCTATTCATGTTTTTTTGTTTGTTTGTTTTTTGCAGCCACTGTAGGTTCTCCTGCATGTTTGGAAGGGGAGAGTGAGGCGAGTTGGTTGCAGTTTGGAACTTCACCACTAGATGCCACCAAATGCTGCACACTGGTCCTTTAATAGTGAAGAAAAACTTCAAAAATGGTAAGTTCTAGAGCAATAAAATGTGTCTTTTTCTCTATGATTTCTAAGGAGATGCATGTTTATCCAAGATGGATGTCAGAGATAATATCATTCGAAAGTGTGAGTCACACTGCATCTAAAAATATGTATATTATATTTCTGTGTCCAGATTTGACTGAGTTAATACTCTGGAAGTAGTGTGATTTTTGACTCAAATTGTAGCAATCAAGCACAAAAGGTTTAAAGTACCTTAATTGCCTCTTTGAGCTGTGTGTCACAGCCACTACTGCAGCTCCAACTGCTGACCCTGTTGGAGAGCGGGCCAAATTTAGCAGCCAAATTACAAACAAACAAACATCCTGTTGTGTTTAGAACACAGGCACGCTCCCGTCCCTTTTAACTCACACAGTGATTTAGCCTTAGGCCTCTCCCTCCACACCTCCCCTTCAACTCTCCCACATCCCTCACAGTTTAAAAACCTCGGCTCTGGTGTATCTGTTCATCTTCACCCAATTAAGATTTTGCCTGGATGCCCTGTTAGCCAGCTGGAACACAGATAGTCGCTGACTGTGAGGCTCACAAATATGAATCCACCTGTATAAAGTATATCTTCACTGCAATAAAGAGACCTGCTGAACACAGTGATCCCTCAAAACAGTCGTTTATAGCCTCATATCACTCTGCCCACGCAAAAAACGCTGCAGCTGATGAAGATCTAATTCTGCCTGCTGCCACAGACACTGTCTGTGAAGTTGATGAAGCTGCTGGAAAAGCTGATAAAGTGGTGCTCCTCACCGGCACAGTGGTGCGGTGCATGTGAGACGGCCCTGGTATCAAGGCAAACACGCGAAAGAGAATCACTCAAGTGTCTGAATTGAATGAAAAATAATCCAGTATTAAATTACTGAAATGAACGCTGAACATGTCTAAATCTGACAAAGCAAAGTGAAACTTAATGAATGAATTAGACTAGATAAAAAGTGTCAATGAACACTTTCATTTTGCTGAAAGGACACTGAATATTAGACAGGAACTGAATTCTCACAGGAGTAATAAATTGAACAAAATGAAGGCATTGCAGGTACATCTGAGTTAGTCAACGTCAGTATTATCCAAATCAGATGGTGCTGAGTCTTGCACAGTATGTGGGTGGACGGTAGCTTATGTTTGATTGGTGGGGGGCCCTGGCAGGGTAGTGCTCTATTTTGGGTGTCCTTGGCATTAAGAGGCTTGACATTCTGGGACATATTGCAGCTTTGATTAGAATTTTTACTCACTGTAATGTGATTAAAATAATCTTATTCACAACCTGGTTTTAAATTAAGTACAATGGATTATCTAGCTAACTTTTAAACCTTCTTAATTTCATTGAATCACATCTACTGATATACTAGATATAGTGACAGAGCTGATATGAGCCTCTCCTATTGAACTAGAATCCCCAGCAGGTAACAGGTAACAGTGAAGCACGTACTGCAATGCCACCACAACTGCCAGATACAACCGGCAGAGATTAGTAAAGTTCTGCCAACATTAACATGAACCCCACATATGTGCCCCTAGAGCAGTCAAAAAATAGAATTACTGCCTCATAGTTGTATGCCTCCAGGTGTTGCACCAAACTTCAATAGAAATGTGTTCAAAAGAGTGTGAACCGTCTAAACTCTTCCTTTCAATCACTGACCTTCAAGAGATATTTGACAAATGGGGTTTTGCTTGTCCTGAAGAAAACATTTCAAGTGTACTGCAGAATAAACAAGATAAGATCAGCCTTACTGTACCCAGGAGGAAAATTGTCTTTTGCTGAGAATGAGACCCTTTCTTCCACAGGAACAGGACAATTTATCATATATCATCTCAGATCAAGTCACTTTTGAGGTCTTGGAGTCTTAGAATTCAGAGCAGGTAGGCATCTGTAGATCAATAAAACACAGTTATGTTAGAAAAACAGATGCATAACAGCAGTCTATTGCTACAGGCTGCTGGCTTTGTAGTTGTTTATGTGTGATGTCTCCACCTGTTTCACTGTTTAAATTTAATATGTGCACGGAATACACATGAAATTCTCTGACCATAGTAAGACTAACATTAAAGTTGCAAACTGTGCAGTTTTGAACACTACAATCAGACTCAGAAAATATTCCCTTATAGATCCCTTCAATTTTTATTATATTTTGTTATGTTGCTGCCTTTTGCTAAAAACTTACACCAAGTCACAAATTAAAAAGTATGTTATTTAAAGAGTGTGAATCCATGAATCAATTTCCTGAATCAACTAAAGTTAACTCTCTTTATTCCATCAACATCCAATCAAGTTGCAGGAGAGAATCAAGAACTATGGTGTTACTGAGCACACACTGAAAGAAATGAAACCAAAGATACTGTCACGGTCAGGGTGTAAAGTCAATGGAGATAACACTGGAGGTGGACCCAAAAATGCAGACCAGAGCACTGGAGCAGAGTTCAAATGATAATTTTAATGCGAACACGGGGAGAAAACAAAAAAACACTGGCTTACGTGAACAAAGGAATCCAACTGAAAACAAAGCCAGGCATAAGTCCAAAAATCCAGAACACCAAAAGGGAAAATAAATCCAAAACAAGCACCGGTGGAACAAGAAAAATCCAAAAGAAGAAAAACCAAAAAGCACAGGAGAACACACTGGGAAGAACACGGGAAACAATACACCAACTCAACACCACGAACTGACAAAGACAATGGGACACACAGGAACTAAATAGGCAGGGAGGTAATCAAACACAGGTGGGTGGACAACAACAGGTGAAAGAAATCAGTAATCAACCAAGGGCGGGAAAAGGACAAAGACAGGAAGTAAAAACCACAAGGACACACAAGGGAAACCAATACTACAAAATAAAACAGGAAGTAACCAACCAAAAACACAACCATAACAGATAATTTCAGTCAAGTACAAAAACTATACTGTGGTCAACCTAAAACACACTGCAACATGTGCAGGAAAAAAAAATGTTTGTTTAACATTTAAAGTTTCAAAAAGTCAAAGTTAAAATTAATATAGCTAGCAAGCTAATGCTTAGCTAATGTTAGCTTAATAGCTAAGTGACTCTGTAAATCACTGAGGCTGGAAACATTACATTATGACTTGTTTCGGACTTAAAAGTCAAAGTTTGAATCAGTACTTGCCTTTTTCAATTTGGGTTCTTGACTTTGGACTTGAGTGCAAAAACTTGACACTGACTTGTGACTTGGTATTCAGACCCTTAACTCAGTACTTAGTTGAAGCACCTTTGGCAGTGATTACAGCCTAGAGTATAATGCAACAGGTTTTGTACACCTGCTTTTGAGGATTTTCTTTTCTTTTCATTCTTCTCTGCAAATCATTTCAAACTCTGTCAGGTGGGACAGGGACCATCAGGGATAGCCATTGTCAGGTCTCTCCAGAGATGCTCGATTGCGTTCAAGTCTGGGCTCTATTAGAGCCTCTCGTTCATAGAGTTGCCCCTAAGCCCGTCCTGCATTGTCTTGGCATTATGCTTTGGGTCATTGTCCTGTTGGAATGAACAGGGCAGACGAGGATGCAGTGGGGTCTTTTTTTCCCAGCTATACCTGTGGACTATGGGCCAAGGCATCTGTAATGAAGTGGAGCTGGCCAATTTTTCTGTTTGGTTCCCTGGTGCAGCCAGAGGTCCTCAGTTGAGTGTTGGGGAGGATAGTGGATAGTGCAGCTCCTCTTTAGCTAGGGTGGTGGCAGCAGCACCCAGCACAACCAGGGACTGGTTCTTCATCTCTGATCTGGCAGAGAGTGGAGAACATCCTTGAATTTTGGCAATGGTTTGTGTCAAGCAGAGGCAGCTGAGACAGTTGAGTGGTTGAGAGGCAGAGAAAATGGCAACAGCAGCAAAGGTTTAGCATGAATTAAGTCCAGCAATGATTGGTTTAGTTAAGTTACTATTGCAGAGACAAATAAAAACTTATATGTGAGGCCTCAAAATGAGTCTACAGCAATATCTTTGCTTGGGTAGAGATAAGAACTAATTTAGGTCGTCCAAGGAGTGAAACTTACCAGTATGGGCCCAAAAACTGGACCTGCTTAAATGAATGAGAATCTGTCAAGTTTAGTTGTTGTATCAGGGAGTCGCATCCTCCAGGAAAACTATGTGGAGAGACAGAGAGGCTGCCATCTTATGCATGCAAAATATCTCTGTACTTTCCTCTCTTCAGCTTTCCTCAACCAGACCCCCAGCCCCTGCTGTTGAAAAACTCCCCCACATGAGTTTTGCTCCCATCACCATGCTTCACCATTTGCATGGTATTGCGCAGGTGATGAGTAGTGCCTGATTTTCTCCATCCAGATCGCTGGAGCTCAGCCAGAATTACCATTATGTTCTTGGTCTCCTCTCTTACCGAGGCCCTTCTCCCTTGTTTGGTCAGTTTGGCTGGGCAGCCAGCTCTAGGAAGAGTCCTGGTTGCTTCAAACTTAAACTTCCATTTAAGAAAAACGGAAGTTATGGAACTATAGTCTTAGGAACCTCCAATGAAGAATGTTTTTTCCCCAGATCTATGCCTTGACGTAATCCTATCTCTGAGATCTGCAGGCAGTTTCTTCCACCTCATGACTCATTCTTTACTCTGATAAGCATTGTCAGCTGTGATACCCTATATAGACAGCTGTGTACCGTCCCAAATCATGTCCAACCACAGGTGGACTCAAGGTGTAGAAACACCTCAAAGATGATCAAGAGGCATAGGATGCATCTGAGCTAAATTTCAAGTGTCTGCAAACAGTCTGGATTATGTCAATGTGACACTTAATTATTTTTCATTCTGACATGTTGGGGCAGGCTGCCATGTTGGCTATAAGTATTTCAGGAGCAGAAATTGCAGTATTTGCAACTCAAATTCAACTCACCTAAAGTGCAACTAGAATGATGTCTTAGGAAACCAGCAGTGTTATTTGGCCCTCAACACATAATCAGTCACAGCATTGGTTCTGACATGAGCATAATGTCTTACTCTGGACAAAACAAAGTCACCAAACATCAGGCATTACCCTGGGGCTTATGTGGTGCTTGGCCTTCAGGAACGGTGCCAGGCTGTGAGCTTATTTTGGTATAGCATAGTGTCAGGATTGTGTTTATTAATCTCCTCCAAGTGTCACAAACGTACGGAGTAAGACACAAGCACAACTCCTTTTTGCTTTGTGATTGAGCAGGGAAATCCCAAACATTCAAAAATTGGTTACCAGATGATTATACATTAGTATAAATGTTCTGCTTTAGAAGATCGCTTTGTTGAAAGTGCATGATCAGCAGCAGGATGTAACAGTAGTTTAGCTACTGAAATCATGCTAAAATTACATATCTAATATTGTGCAGTTCCACTGTGTACTCTAGAAGCTGTATGAAGGCAACTGGTCTTGCTTTAGGTTCTTGACACAACTTTGAACGTGGTTCTTCAGGAACCTCAAGCAAGTACAGTTGCCTTCGTACAGCTCCTAGAGCAGGGGTTCCCAACCTTTTTTGGGCCGTGACCCCATTTTGACATTACAAATTTCTGGGGACCCCAGAAACACTTTTTTCTAGAATTAGTTTTTGATCATGTTTTTTATACTGTGTTGCAAATAGAGCATCCAGGATTAGTGCACAAAGTGACCTGATCAGGATATAGGCTTTATTTACAAGGCTGAAAAGTAATAATGAAAACAATCTGTTTAGATATTTTTATATGCTGCATTTTATTTGAACTAGATTTATGTTTGAGAAAGTGAAAGTATAGAATACAGTTGTTTAAGATTGTGTGTGGTGTTTTAATTTTGAAAAGAATAATTTGTTAAAAAATATTTTCATCAGTAATTTTTTTTAGCAATTACTAGACATTTCAGGTGACCCCATTTGAATTACAGGCAACCCCACGTGGGGTCGCGACCCCAAGGTTGAAAAATACTGTCCTAGCGCAGTATGTAAACATTCATGGCATCCTGCTGAGTTGAGCTGTAACATCAGAACCACTGAGCTAGGTAATGTTGTGAATATGGTTGGCAAGTGTAGTTTGATAGAAAGAAAATAGTGCCTATATGAAACTGCTTGTACTGTACAGTATAAGGACTGTGGATTATTTTGGGCAATTGGGTCATGATTTCTGGAAGGAAGACATTGCTGTAGAGTTTTTCAAATGTATTCTTGATGGTTTAAGGTCAACATTCTTGGGGCTTTTATGCCTTTATCCACTGGACAACTCAAGATACCACAGGAAACGGGGATAGAGTTGGGGAATGACATGCTGCTGCAGAGGACTCACAGCCTCAGTACATGGGTCAAACGCTCCACCAATGGAGCCACCAGGCCACCCGTTCTTATAAATGTAGTATCTCAAGAACGCCTTGATGGAATTTCTTCAAATTTGGCACAAATGTCCATTTGGACTCAAAGATGAACTGATTACTGAACTGATTAGATATGGCATGTCAAAGGTCAAGGCCACTGTGACCTCAGTCCGTCCCATTCTTGTGAATGTGATATCTCAGGAACGCCTCGATGGAATTTCTTCAGATTTGATTAAAAAAAAAATTCCACTTGGACTCGACGATGAACTGATTAGAATTTGATGGTTAAAGGCCAAAGGTCAAAGGTCATTGTCACCTCATGTGTATTCTATTCTTATGAACACAATATCTCAAGAACACTGTGATGAGATTTCTTTAAATTTGGCACAAATGTCCATGTGGACTCAAGAATGAGAATATCTCAGGATCACAGAGACAGAATTTCTTCAAACTGGCACTACATCCGTTTCGACTCAAGGGTGAACTGATTAGACTTTGGATGTTTATGGTCAAAGTGTGTCCCGTTCTTGTGAATGCGATATCTCAGGAACACCTGGATGGAATTTCTTCATATTAATCAATTAAATTAAGTTAATTACATTAATGAATTAATAACTCAAGAATTCTTACACTAATTTGGACTATGAGCAGATGCAACTTCACTGGTTGGTATAGGCAAACAACAGCCAGGCGCTCATTCTGTTTTCATTGTTTTTCATCTCATTTTCAATCATTTTTGTTATGAAGCATCTGCATTTGGAAATAGATGACAAATGTTTCCTCAGTATTAAAGATTCAAACCTGGCCACCATGAAACCATCTGTACATTGTTTCTTTATTACAAAGTGACTGATCCCGGCTTTGTCACTGAATTTCTATGTTAATTAAAAGCACAGTCACTCACCTGCTGTTTGCTCAGAACCTCAATAACCCGAAAAGCATTCACAGGGAGCTGTGCAGCTTTGTTTTAACTAAATCTACTCAATTACAGATTTCTTTTAAAGAAAAATACACTCAATACCAGGGAGTTGTTCTTTTTTCAGCCAACAATAACCCTCAGCCAGGCACAGTGAGGGAACCGTGTGTGTAATCAATAAGTCTGCCAAATACTAATTCAACTGTTGGGACTTGTGACTCTGAAAGCAAAGGTGTTGTGTGTGTGTGTGTGTGTGTGTGTGGGAGTGCAGGTGCTGAGATTGCAAAGCCTGTACTGTATGTATATGAACGTACTTGTGTGTGTGTGTGTGTGTGTGTGTGTGTGTGTGTGTGTGTGTGTGTGTGTGATGTGAGCAGCTGTTTGGTAATCCCCTCCCATGGATTGCAGAGAAGTTATCTTTTCTGACAGAAGAAAGGCCCAGCAGAGGGAGGAGGTGTTCTAAATTCTAATCTCTCAACGGTTTGTCGATAACGCTGCTGGCGGTTTCACAGCCCATTCTGCTCACAGCTCTGTCGATTGGGTAAACCCAGCACAGGCCAAGATATTGCTCGGTCTCTCCGTCTTTCTTTCTTTCTCTGTCTCTCTCTCTCTCACACACACACATACACACACAAACTCAACACTTCTTGACTTTCTTCCTCTCCTTCTTTGTGATAAGGAAGGAAGGGCATGAGGAGGTTGTTTCTTTCATTGGAAAACAGGAACTAGGTGTGCCATCAGTGTGTGAGGCTGTCTCCTGAGAGATACTCGATGAAGCTGCTTTACATGTGCTGCGGTGATGCACAGTGGCTCCATCTCCAGGAGGACTCCTGTCTTCTGTGCCCTCGGAGGGCAGACAGATCGAACTGATAATCATGGCTTTTATGTCATCCATTCATCTTTTTTTACAACATTTGAGAACGTTGCACTGCACAATAAATGATGCCAAGAGATTCCAATTATTAAAGCATGATTTTTGCTCTGCACTGGTCTTTTATTACCAGTGCAAACAAATTAACATCAAACACCCCCAAAATATGCCCACGTCAACATATTGTCTCTGTGATGAGATATGTATCTCTGTGACACATTAATATCTGGTATTAATGAAAGGTGAAAATGTATAGAGCATTTTCAACTGGAAGGCTATTGGATGCTAGTTACAGCTAGACCACCTATGGATGTGGTTTAGCTGTAATTACAAATCATCCTCAGTCACTATGCGGTTTCAGCCCATAGGGGTCTCTCAATCAAAATAATAATAAAAGATGCGCTTTAAAGACATTGTGAAGTAGCATTGGATCATGGGACTTGTTGTCTTCATTGTTCAACAACCTATCTGACACAACTCAGGCAGAAATCATGTTCACAGGCGAGCTAATGTACAACTGTATTAAAGTTTCATTCAGGTTATGTTTAGTCATATCACCGACTTCCTTCATCATCATGTGGTGTTTCCCTGGAATATATAGCAATTAGTGACCAAATGAAACACACAGTTAAACTGAATTAATTGCATATTTCTCTGCTTTGAACATTGTTGGAAACATTTGGGATAAACTATGTGGCACAAGTCTAGTACCTTTTACAAACTGGAAATGTGGAAATCTTATATCTTTTTTTTTTAAGTTATTTTTTTGGCCATTCTTGCCCCTATTTGATAGCGACAGCTGAGGAGTAGACAGGAAACATGGCAGAGAGAGAGGGGATGACACGCAGCAAAGGGCCGAAGGCGGGAATCGAACCAGCGGCCGCTGCAGAGGACCACAGCCTCCATACATGGGTCGGACGCTCCACCCACTGAGCCAAACGTCCGCCCCGAAATCTTATATCTTATACTCATATTATACCTTTAATTAAGGGGTGAGTCTGTCCTAACTTTAAGACAACTTTAAGAGTGTTTGGTCTGAGAATAATTTACATTAATTAGAATTAATTCACAAACTTAGTCTGTGAGAAGTTCAGGGCAGTCCAGAAGATTCAATTTACTAATAATCAGTAAGTTGCTGCAGGTAATGCACCTTGTGGTGTCAGAGTTTCTGAAAAATACTTAGATAATGAATCCATATCGTATTGATCGGCAAGATAATATGCAACAGTAAATGTGAACACTCTAATAACCCCAGAGATGATTATTTACAACTGTCCGCTATTTGTTGGGTAGAAGTGCTGATTGACTTTTCACTAAATCAAAATTGGCCTCCTCGAATTCTAGTTCAACTGGCAGTTCATTAAATGTACATTAAATAATCAACTGCCATAAATAAATAGATATAGCAAGAACGTAATTAATGGGTTTTTATAAAATGTTAATTTTTGTATTTTTTTTTGCACGTGTTGTTAAATAGGTGCACAAATGAAACTTTAAAAACTTTAATATTCTATTTCACATACACAGACCAGTCAGCTGTCATTCATGAAACATGATATCGTCCATAGCAATGGTGTCAACCTCGCCCCATCTCTCAGCTTAGGAGTTCCCTATACTTCACAGTAAAAGGTCGTGACCTGTGAATCATGGATGCATTGGGAAAACTGGATAATGCATCAGGGATTAGAAAAAAACAACAACCCTGGTACACAAGTCAAAACAGGATATAGTGTGCCTAGATGCTGTTACCTGTCAAGATTAAAGGGACAGTTCACCCTAAAATCAGAAATACATATTTTTTCCCTTGGCCTGCAGTGCTACTTATGCATAGGCATACAGGCTGTAGCTGCAGCCTGCACCTTTTTGGACAATTTATGTTGTTTATTGAGAGATTTATAAGTTTATCATTGATTTTATCATCATCAAACTCCACAATTCAGTATTACATAGTTCTCAGTTTTTTCATGTTTCATGCAGCTATTTTCTAACATGTATGATATGTTAAGAAGAAAAAATCCCTTAACATTACTTCCTTTACACAGACATTATTAGCAGCTAATAGCAAGTGAAAATAGGGTCTTTCGGTCAGCTCACAATAGCTTAATGAAAATTGAAGAAAAAGAGCTCAAGACTAGGCCAGTGTAGCAAAAACCCACAAAGTATCCAAAGGAAAGAAAATGATTTGAATGCTTTCGAGGTTGTTGAGGCTGTAGGAGTAGAGTGATGAGCCACCCACCCTGGTAAACAAGTCATACAGAGCTTTTAGTCAGAATGCACTGGTATGATGAAAATGAAGGGTTACGGTGCAGGTCACAAAATGCTTGAAGCTGCACTCGCAATGTGGGAGTTAACTTAAATTTCAGTGGTTTAGAAGTCATACTTGCATTATGTAGGAATCATTAAAAAGCAGCACTGTGTAGAGCACTCAGGTCGAAATTTCGCCTTGTAAATTGCAGGTGGGTGAGACAGGATGTGAGGGCTAGTTTCTGGACACTGTCTGTCTTAAATTATCAGTATGTTTCAAACTAAATTATCTAACACCTGAAGGTCCCTTCTCCCTACGCGTATACCACGCTCAAAACACATTTACAAAACTGACAATGAGACAAACACAACTGCTTCAAGCAGCAATTGATCAGTTGAGCCGGCAGGCCTCGAACTGCTATCTAAAGAAGAATAAGAATTACTTTATGGTTACTTTATGATTAACATTTTATTTTTTTCACCCCATATATGCAGCTGTCCTGGATGGATGTTGGAGTGATGGGGTTGCCACAGGGTCAGGTGAGCAGCTTTATGTTTGGTGCCTTGTTCAAGGACACCTCAGCAGTGCCCAGGAGGAGAACTGGGACCTCTCGAGCAAGCAGTCCACACTCTGAGCAGGATTTGAGCCGGCCACCCTCCAGTTCCCGAACCATGTCCCCACAGACTGAGCTCCTGCCACCAAAACCTCTTTTTTCATTCTATCTCAACAACTTCTGTAACTTTTTGAGCACAACATCATGAATGCTTTGAGGGGAGACTGAAAATATGTGTTGTTATACCCACTTGTGCAACCATTGTACTATTCTTTGCATCTCTTCTTTCTCCATGATAGCAGGCTTTTTGTGCCGCCTGTGAATGTGGCTTTTCAGTGCTCCTATAAACACTTTTGCATTTACACTTGATCTGACAATCCTGCAAACCTCTAAATATCAATTATCCGTTCTAGGGTGGTCACAATATCAGAATTTCACTACACCACTATTGTGGCCAAAAGAATTACTAATAACAATTTTATCATGAAATCTATAGAGTATTTGAAAAAAAAAGCTATTCAAAACATTGTTTTTTGCACACTTTAAATTACACTCAACAACAAGTGTAGGGAGGTGGAGAGAGTCTGTATAACCATGATTTTTTGTGGCAGTAGTAGCCACACACTGTGGCAGTAGCTAGCTATCTAGCTAGTTGCTGTGTCACGAGATCAAAGTGAGAACGGAGAGAAATGAGAATGACTTAAGAGCATACAGCATGTTTAAGAGGCGCTGGATTAATTGCACAATAATAAAGATAATTGTATTCGCATACAAAAACTATGTGGAGGTCGACAAAAAAGGAATTAAGGTATTTAAAACGTCCAGGGTGAAAATTACACACTTTAGACACAATAACTTACAACTTCATTCAACATTTGAAGTTGCAAATGAGAAGGTGAGGTCAAGGCTTCTTAAAATGACATTAAAATGATATTACACTTGGTGAAGCACACATTCTGACTTGTTTAGGAGTCGAAACTCAAAGTCACTTGACTTGGGACTTGATTGCAACAGGTATGAGACTTATTTGTGACTTGTGACCACCGCTGTAGAGTAACACTGAATCTAAACACAATTTTGTTTGTTTACAAGGAAACTCAACAGGGTACCTTTAATATATGCCACCAAATTACATGTGCATATGCTAATTGGTATGTTAACATTATTAGTGACCCAAAGGAAAGTTGGTTTGCAGGCAGGCATTAAAATACAGGTCACAGGAATACACAGAAGACAGTAAACAGCAGCAAACAATAGTCAAGGACATAAAAAACAGTTCTTCAATCTGTATCAATTAATGGTACAATCTGTGATCATCATACCACTTGGCGTTTGATAAGCAAGTAGCACTACTCACCATCAACCACACAGAGTTGTTATCAAGTACTTTGGGAGTCAACACATTAATATTTTTCCTAATAGTGCGAAAAATGAACCAGTTAGTTCTGAGAAATGGAGTCATCAGGGGATTTGAAAAGTCACTAAATCTAGCGACAAAGTTGACAGCAGTGTCTTGCTGCCTGGAGACGATTTCCCCCCCAGTGACCATACCCCAACAGCACAATTTAATTTGAGCAAATAGGGCAAATACAAAACACACATACACACACACACACTCTGAGATAAACACACACATATAGGCTGTTAGCAGTGAATGTTGGGTAGACTCTGCTGAATGGCGATGGCAGGTCATTCTCTCCTTGGACTCCAGACAAAACCTTTTTCCCGGGATACAAACATCCATTATCACCTGTGTGTCCCTGGTGGCAAATGGCAGGTAAGGAGAGAACACAAGAGAATGCAGCAACACACTCACACAACAGTACATACACTTTATCTCACACACAGTTTATTATATTGTATCGGAATGCACGCACAGTAAGAATAAGCTTGAGTTCAAATCATAAGCACACACGCAGACACACTGAGTGTTAACCTGATAGGGCATCTACTTTAGAAGTGCATCAGCCTGAAAGTGTTAACTGCCTTGAGGGCTTTGCCTTGAAAAGCCAATCTTCTAACTAATGTGCACCAAGGGAGCAGTTCAGGCCATACTTCACTTTGATAAAAACTTTTTTTTTTATCTTTCAAACCCTTATTTTAGTAGGACTCCATGGACAATAATCCTCAAACATTAGTTACCTCAGAGGTGTGCATTCAGCACTGCTGCTCAGGCGTTCAGATATAATTGGAAAAGTGTTTGTGTTTGGTTAAACCTCTATCAAAGACAGAAGAGCATTTATGGTCTGTTGTTTCCTTGCATGACTAAACTCTTTCCTCCTTTATCTTCACACAGAACAGACCCCAAGCCTTGAGAGCGTTACTGCCGTGCTACAACAAATCTGCACATCCTAAATAGCAGAATAAGTTTGGCGGTACTGTGTCTTCCCAAAGATTTCTCGTGTCTGTTGCAAAGACAATTCATATGATTTTTAGCCATGCCAGTATAGTTTGGCTCTATGGTCAGTCGGTCCAACTGTTTGATCCAGATTGAAATATCTTGCCTAGCTGTGTTTCTACAATGTATTTGTTTATGTTTTTTGTTTATTTTGAGGTGCTGCTTTAGAAAAGGTGGTTGGAAATGGCTTAATACTTACATGCGTCCTTTACGTTGGCATTAGATGTTCAGAAATAGAGCCACTAGAGGGCACCACACAAGGTCAAAAGTTATCCCAAAGAAGAAGAGTCAACAGGATCTGACAGCAAGAAACATGGCGATGCTAGAGGAAGTTGTAATAAAGTAGCATCAAGACAGTAGTAGTCTGCACAGCCATTAAGAACATTGCAACATGGACGGGGAATTATTTTCACTAACTAATTAACAATGAACATCATTTCAAAAATTTTCAGACTGTGGCCTGTGGTTGTTTCTCGCTTGAACTACTGCCTATTCTGCTACACTGCCCCCAGACAAAATGAACGCAAACCCAATGTAATGCATAAATGAGGCTTATGAAATATTCTGATAGCTGAGGTTGTCCTGAAAAAAAAGGTGTCCAGATCTTTATTGTGCATTACAGGGGAGATGTTTTACAAGCATTTTTACAAAAGAAAACCAGGCGGATCTAAATTAAACACATAACGGTAGTGGATGGAAACAAGCATTCATTCGCACTGAAAAGAAACTTTGGCTTCTCTGCCTGTAGCGCCACCCTGCAAATGGAATTTTGTATTTTAGTAAAATGTTTAGACAGATATTAGATGGATTGCTTTGAAACCTAGTAATGTTATTCATGCTGCACATGGATCTTAATGATTTCTGTGACTCTGCCGTTTATATTTTTTCCAAAGTAAGGTCCCATAGGGTACACCAGAAGGGGCATAACTTCGAGGGGTCTATTTGTACTTTGATAGGAGATATGACACCAACTGACAGACGTCACCTTTAGGTTCTGAGAGGCTGTGATTTTTTCCTCTATTTCCTCATATTTTGAACACTAATGATGAACCAGACTATGTAAACAAAACTAAGCAACAACACAAAAATACAGCAGCATATTAGGAGCAGGTGTACCATCTCAGTTTAACCCATAGTTTTCATACAGTCATTCCTACTTCTGCTGTAGTTCAATTAAAAACAGACCATCAGTGTGTGATGGTGACGGATTATAAAAATGATGAGAAAGGCTTGACTGCACTCTCCATGAGTACATCTATACCACTGCTGAGTAGGATAACAATCCACCACATATTCATATATTACTCCTTTCACCTCTGTCTGTCCATGCTGTACCATGACATCTATGTGGTAATTAATCACGAGCAGCCGCCCTCTCGGCCGCTGTATCTGCAGGCAGACCTGACACCTATTACTGTGTAATTACTAAGCTCCCATTAACATCTGTTACTGTCAGAGCATGCCATATTTGTTCAGGCAAGACCATCATGTTCAATCTTTGCTCATACATACCCCTCATCATAAAGCTGTCACATGGACTGTGACCTTGGCTCAATGTCAACTCTCTGTGTTAAAAAGGAAAAAGGGAAAATCAGTCCTGTTCACTTTAAAGCAGCTGCGTCCCCATCAGCACATTTTGCTTTTTAGCCAGTGTAGAAATATTTAAAATTGTCCTTCAGAGTAACACTCTCTACCTATGCTGCTGCTGCTGCTGCTTCTGACACTGACCTCCTAAAATGAGAGATTTTCCAGCAGAGTAACTTTCCCACCTCAACACAAACATGCACACACAACCCTACTGCTATTGTGGCCTGTTGGGTTACTATAAGTGCTCTTGTGTTTCCTTGTGATAATAGAACCCACGCTGGAAAACAAAGAATGCCATTTTCTATGCTAAATATATTTTACACTCCACTTACTCTCAGTTTGGTTCACAGGTTCATCGTTTGTAATATATTCAGCTTGTGTTGTGTAAAGGTGATCAAAAATACAAACTTTTAGGGGGAAAATTCAGATATGGTCTTTTCTGTCCAGTCCAGTGAGTCAGTAAATCCAACGCTACAATATTAACTTTCCATTTATATTAGTAATTTGACATTACTCCGAATGTTGTCCTTTGTCTAAATCATTTTGTAGTCCGCTGATTTGTTGGCAGCACTTGTTGTTTTGATGCCCATATTGCTCCTTGAGCTCGACCTCGTCAAAGAAGGCAGAGCAAATACAATATGCAATCAAACAGTGTAATGGGATGTGTAACAATGATGGGACAAAGACTCAAATGGACTGGAAATGCTGGAGGGTAAAAATTTAAGCTGGCTAAGGAAACTTATTGTGTTGGCATCCCCAAAGAACAATGTGTGTTAATAGTTCTAATAATAATCCTGAGGACTCCATGACCAAAAAATGACATCCAAAAATGAAAAAAAAAAAAGGTGCAATGTCCTGTGATTGTTGAAAACCATGACAGAATGTGTTAGCTTTCAAATTTCGAAGACAAAATACCTGCAATGACATCACTGATACACTGATGCTATGAAAGCTGGACCCCCACTTTGAAAGCGTTTTGTCATAACGATTACAATCAATAATCAAACTAGGATCACAATAAAGTACAATCAATATAGCCAACCATATTTTTTCCCTTGTTGTTTCAACCTCCAAAAAATGAGATAGAAGTTAAAATATTTAATTCCTCCTTTTGCTTTGGACCCTGCACAACCTGCTCAAGGACCCCTATTGGTCCCTGTACCCCAGTTTGAAAACCACAGACTAATGCTGTAGAGAATAAGCCTGTCAGACCAGACCTTGTTACAAATGTGAATAAAACTGTGGCATTATCCAAAACTGATTTTAAATGACCCATGGAATTATATTGATATTGATGATTTTTCAGAGGGAGACTTTTACTTTCACACTTTAAGTATGTTGCAGAGCTGGCACTTCCATATGACGTATGCCCAGGTGTACACACCGTGTAGAGAGTAACACTCGCTACACACCGTGTACTGCTCGACACTGTCTCTCGCTACACAACGTGGCGAACACTAGACTGCTAACATTACATTACGTTCATAGCACCATTTCCAAGAAAATAATAAAGTATTAGGTCCAGTAAATGTAACAGCAACACATACTACTCATAATATAATTATAAACCAAGTCACTTACTTATCCAACAGCAGCAACAACATCCGTGTCTGCCCTCAGCCCCATTTCTTCCTTCAGGGCTCTCCACCAAGGAAAAGCGACGCCACTACAAATCCGTGTTTGCCTTCTCCGTCGGTCACTTTCCTTCTTTGCTAACAGCCCTTCAGCCGAATGTCCAGGCTTTTTCTTTGTGGTAGGATCCATTTCTGAACCGTGTCTTGGCCGCTTCTTTGGGTTCTCCGCCATGTTGCTTTCTCTTTCTACCTGCGCTCTGCCTCTTGCTATGAGAATCTCCGCTCTTCCTCCCCCTCCCTTCTTGTTGTGCGGTAAAACGCGTCATTTCCTGTTCGCCAGCGCGGGAATGTCGCCGGTCGACAAGCAAATCAAAAATTATATATATTGGAAAATACTGCGAGATGTTAGAGGAGCCGATGCTTAATCAGCATTGTGTCATCTCCTCTAGTAGTGGCTGGGGTGAAACGGACATTTATGGACATGTAGAAGTTACACACTGTAGCTTTAAGACATGAATGCCTGCATTTTTTCTACTTCTGGCGATTAGCGACTTTAGACGACTTTGACGACTTTTGGCTGATCTCTGAACAGACATCTGAATATGTATGCAAATTAATTTTGAATTGCTAATGAAAAGCTAAATCATCGTCAGCCGTTAGTCAGTGGGTTCTGAGATTAGATTTCATTACTGATTTATCTGTTAAAATGCATACTGTGCTTTTAAACGATTGCTTTTTGGAGATTGTTTTTCCACTTCACTCAACATATAGTCCCCCAAATGAATTATATACATGGTGACAGTAACAGATGTTCAATAATTAAAAGGTAAAAGGTGTCAAGTGGGTGGCAATACAAGTGTCATCGCTACCTGTAGATTTCTTGGCAAGCACATAATGTGCGTGTGTGTTTGAGCATGTGTGTTTGTGTTTATATTTGAGTGTGCATGCGAGTGTGTTTGCACCAGCTAAATGATTCATTAACACCATGACAATCTGGACAATTGGTATCGCTGTCAGGGAGCGGGGGATTTGACACACTGAGCAGTAAGTCGGAGCATAGACACACACACA